>BCLG01001122.1:76277-86838 GCA_001602295.1 Zoysia matrella | reverse complement strand
GCACAGGAGCTCCAGCGCCGCCAGCGCGCGCTCCGCCGTGGCTCCCGCGGGTCCAGACGCCGCCACCGCCTCCACGGCAGCTGACGCCGCGCCGGCCTCCACCGCGGTCTCCCTGTTCGCCTCCTCCAGGAGGACCACTAGAAGAACCTTCGCGGCCAGCCTCGCCGTCGCCGGCTCCCGAACCGCGGCCACCACTCCGGCGACGACGCCCGCCGGCACCGGCCTTGCCGCGGCCTCCATCTCCCGCTCCACCGTCCGCAGCGCGGCCACCACCTCCCCCGCCGCGAACTTCTCCTCCGCGCTCAGCAGCGCGTCGCCGGAGGTCCCAGCAGCAGTTGTCGACGCCGACGCCGACGCAGAGGCGGACGCCTGCGGCGGGTGGTGCACTGGCAGCCTCCACTGCGTGAAGCTCTGCGACGCGGACGACGAGGACGAGGATGACGACGACGACGGGCCCAGGTTCCTCTGCGCCCGATGATGCCGCAGCTGCGAAGGCGGCGGCGGCGGCGCCCTGGCCTCCACCACCGGCGACGCGGACGCCTCGGCGCAGGGCGTGGTCGAGCCACCGCCGCCCTTGACAGCGCCGCTCCCCGGCACCGCATTGTTGTTGGGCGTCGCCGTCGGGCTGAGCGCCGGGTGCGTGCAGGTGCTGAAGATGCCGCAGGAGAAGAGCGCCCGCGGCGATGCCTTGAGCCTCGCCGCGCCCGCGGCCCCGCCCGTACCCGTCTGCGCGCGACTCATTTCCGCTCTCTCTCCGTCTCACGACGCGGCCGAGCTGAGCGAGCTGAACAACGCGCTACAGAAAGGGGCGATCTGATCGCCGCGCTTGGAAGCAGGTTGATCTGGAGGTAGTGGCCCGTCCGAGTTCAATGCTCGCGCTGCTGTGGCTCGTGGCTGTGGTTACGCCGTTCGCAGCATCGCGAGCTGGGCTGCGCTCATGGCTTGCTCGCCTGCTCACTTAAGTAGGAGGGCTAGTTACTCACAGATACTCACAGCGCGTGTACGGAGGAGCCCCTCCGGCCACCGCGTTAATGGCTCAGCATAATTATCAAAAAAAAGAAACGGCGCGGTAAAAAAAAAAGAAAACAGGGGATGCAGCAGGACCAGTTCGTGGTGTTAAGCTGGGGCATAGCATAGCAACAACGTTTTACTGAGATCAAAAGGGAACAAGCAAAGCGATCACTGATCAGCAAGAAGGCTGCAAGCCATTCCCAGAGCATGTGCGGGCTCCCTCCTCGCGCGGGTTGCGGCCGGGGCCGGAGCCCACCTGCCGGTGACCCAACGGCAGCGGGCAGCGCGGGTTTTGATACCGTGCGGCCGCGTCGCTACCACGTGGGGCCGGAGCCCACCTATCGGTGACCCAACGACAGCGGGCAGCGCGACAGCGGATCCGTTTCCTCTGTCCTCGCCATCGCCATCTCGTCGATTGGTGCCCGCCTATGCCAGTGTAACTCACTCGCTGCCGCTGCCTCCTCCATCGCCTGATGCGTGATCGTGCCTGCTCGGGGGCGTACGGCCAGCGCGCGGCCGCACGTCCCGATCCGTGGATCCGGCGGGCGGGAGACGGTGCATTATTGGGGCGCGCCGAGGAGACGAAAGCGATTTGGGCGACAGCCAAACGAAAGGATCCCCCGCCCCCGTCCTCCACTATGTTTACGTACGCATGAGCCAATGAGCGAGCTCGAGGTGGCTGGATAGGATTCCGATCGTCATTTGTGGTGAGGCGAGTACGGCACGGAGCGGTGGTTGATGGAAGGTACCGTGTATCCTTAAAGGGCGAGGGGCACCGTTGCGTACTGGTGCGTGGCGTTGCTACATTGTGTACTGCGTTTTGTAAGGAAGACGTGTGTGCCTCACACAGCAGACAGGCTGATAAGAGCAACACAGTGTTGATATAATTTCTTTTTTACAAGTACTCCTACATCGGTTGAGAAAACGGAAGTGGATTCAGATGGTGGCCGGCCGGCATGGCGCATGTACGTGCGCGTGACATCTATAACTGCAAGTCTATTCCGCTGTCACGTTCACGATCCTCACATGTGCATTCAAACGAACTTGGATCCTTCCGCCTGCCGAGTGCTGACACCACTACGAGTAGTATACTCACCCAGCCAGCGCTAGGTCCGTGCCACATCCGCGACGGCGCTGGGTCCGTGCCTCGTCCGCAACGGCGCCGGCATCTATTAGATGTCCAAACGGCCAGGTTAATCGGACTGCCCGAAGCACGAAAAAATTGACACGTCTTGATCTATTTCGTGTCCGGGTCAGCTCGGTATGAGCTGCGAGTCGTGTTCGGCCTGACGGACGGCACGGATACGGCTCGTTTAAAATTTATTAATTTTAATTTTATTTTATATATAACTAAATGATTTTATATATAATCAAATAAAATAGTGTGGTGTTGTGGTAAGGTGACTATTTTTTAATTAGATTCTGGGTTCAATTTCTACTTCTCTCACTGTATTTTGCACCATTTAACATTGTATTTGACTAACGGCACGAATATTAAATTTCGAGCCGTGCCGTGAGCCTGCGTCTGAGCCCGTAAGTTAGAGTGACACGACCCGTTAAACACAACGTGTCGGGCCGGTCCGAAACTAAATGAACCGTTAGTGCCTGGCTGGCCGTGCCGAGCAGCCCGTTTGGCTATTTATACTGGCATCCACTGCACGGAACGGGGAGGAATTCCAGCGGCGAGGGGTCCGGGAGCCACGTCAACGGGGAGTGTCCGCGCATGGGGCTGTCCACCGGCTCGCCCCCGTGGCGCTGCTGCGACTGCAAGTCATGGTTCGCTGGGGCGGGTAACTTCCCGTGCTCCGCCCATCCCGCCGATGGCAATTCGAGCCGTGCGGGCCTCGGCCACTTGGCCAGCGTTACTACCTCTCGATAGACTTCTCTTTCTGAGAGCCGCAGCATGCAGCTCGGCGGCTCGGACGCTGTACGGGCCTCGTTGAGACGACGGCAGTGGCACTCCCCGTGCTGTCAAATTCGCGGTGGTCCTCGCCCCGGCTGCAGTGCCGTGCCGATGGTCCCCTAGCTGCGCTGCGGCCTGTGCCTGTTGGTGCCCCGGTCGCGCGCCACCAGGGCGCCCCCACCCACGTCGTCGTCAGTTCCTCCTCGGCGTCCGCCCTGATCGAATCGTGGAGGCAGAGAGCGCCCCGGCCTGTTGCCGGTGGAGTTTACTGCGACTCACGGACGCACGCGTCGGTGCGCGTGGCAACATCAACTGCTCGCCTTCCGCACTGCTACAAGGGCGGATCCCAAACCCGTGCTAAGCTTTTGCAGTCGAGCTGTAGTAGCCGCTGGCCTGCTGGCGTGGCATTGCGGCTGTGTACCTGTTGCGGTGATGTAATTAACTCTTGTTCTCCTGCGTCGGGTCAGGTGAGTGGAGTGAGTCTGCAGCCTTGCAGGACAGGTTTTGCTCCGAATCCTAGAGCACGGATCGGGTCTACACTGGCGTGTTGGGGAATGGCAGCGTCCGGGAGATGGGGCCGCGTGACACAGTGCTGATCCAGAGTTGTTGCGATAGTTGGTAAAGGCGAGGAGCTCCGAGAAGACCGACCAGATCTCGCCAAGCGTCAGGCCGAGCATGCCGCCTTGTCGAGAAAGGGATTAGAGGCCCTGATTGAAGGACAAAGCAAACTATCCTCTCAACAAATTCTTAGAGATTTTGTCTAATCTTTCCCTGTTGAAACAGCGTAATACAATACTTCCTCCGTTTTAAATTATAAGTTATTTCAGAGCTTTTAAATTTTTTCAAATTATAAATTATTTTCACTTCTCAATACAATTTTACTCTTCTCAATACTTCTCTCTCTTTTTTTCTTGTTTTCAACGCATTTTTCGTGCTCACACTAAAAAATGACCTGTAATTAGGACGGAAGTAGCAGAATACTTCACTATTTTAGGATCAGAGCTTGGGCCTTTCAGAGTCCGCGGAACCGTACACTTGCGTTCTTTACTGGGGCTGCAGACCATGTTCGGTCCTGGTTGCTTCTTCCTGGGCCTTGGATACGCATTCAGCCAGGCCCATTTGTTTGAGAGCCTAAAAATTGGATAGCGGCAGATCACTATCACTGTCATTACTATTTAAAAAGTACAGTTTTTTTTATATACACACGATAAAATATATCCAATAGAGATAAATTAAACTATATACACATGAAAATACACTTAAAATTATCTTTTTTTTTTACAAATCTGACGGATAAAATCTTTTCACAGATGTCCTTTACAAATCTAACGAACGAGATTCTCAAAATCTCTCAGATCATAGACGACCATTATTAGTTAATAAAACACAGCTAACTAAAATAAATATATAAAATAAAAAAAAGTTGTTGAAGGATCCGTTTGAAACACTTACAGCTCGTGCAGCCTCTAGCCGGGCTAAATTGCCATCCGGCAGCCTCCCTGCACCAAAAAGTCACGTCAAAACAAGAATTGATCTTTACTTTAATTTGTGATGATCGTCATGCACAAATAAAAATAAATCTGAAGTGAATTTGCCTTCGTTCTTGCATTGATCATTCTTATTTGAAGTAAAAAAGCATCAAGCAACTAATGATTAAACGCGACATCCTATCAGACTGGCTATTCTTATCCATATCAAGCAAAACTGATAAACTAATAATTTATTTATACATAACTTTATATGTTATCAACTTACGATTTACATTACATGTATCGTAAGATATGGTGAATGATCGAGATTTATCTTATTGATGTTTCCGACTTATTTACCGGTTATCAACCGTTTCCGTTACATTCCCACTCAATTTAAAACTTCGTATTTATATGTTTATTTTCGTTTCTGTCTTTTCCATTTTCTGTTTCTCTCCAGTATTGCAAATATGAAAGTGAAAATGGTTCGGGTGTTTTCTTGACCATTTTCGTCTGTTTTCTACCTTAACCATCCATCCGCTATGCCCCGTGCTGCCACATCGCGTGAAGCTTGACTCCATCTCAGTCACACCGCATCGCTTTCCACCGACATAAATCCCCTCTGAGAAGATTTAAATTTAAATTTTAATATATTATTTTTTTAAGTTAATACTTTTTTTAACTGTAGCGTTAGCACAGACATCAAGACTATTTTTCTAGGTGTCTGACAGGCTATTTGGTTATGAACTTCATATATGGTTGGAATGAAAAAACATTAGTCAATCAAATCTCTACTGTGATTATTTTTCTTTACTATTTTTATGTATAATATTAAAATAGAGGTGTTGATCTGATCATAATGCATATTAATACATGTGCAGAATGGGAATATACTCAAGCTTAAATTTCTTCTACATTATTGAAATATCAAAATAATGAGTGTAAAAAAATATACTTATATTTATTTAGAAATTTCTAAAGCGCATCAAGTTCTAGATATGATGTATGTAAATTTTAACTTTTATTATGGTAATTAATAATGAGAAACTTATAATTTTAATTTTAATATAATATTTTTTAATTTAATATTTTTTTCTCCAACCGCATGGGTATCAGTGCTAGTGTGATAAAAGGAACATCTTTTTTACTTTACGATTAAGTACTACTACAAACATAGGAGTACAAACTTTTGAATATACTATCACCTATGCCCGTGCTACGCCACAGCAGGGCAAAACGATTTGACCTATATTCGATACAGAAAGACAAAGTGATATATGCTTTTTTCGATAAAAAAATAACGTAACATAAAATCGATACGATACAGGTAAGATAACAAAGAGAATATATGTCATGACTATATGGATTTTTATCAAAGAATTATTGGTACATTTCATCAAAGAAATAGCTCTTGTGCCCGTGCTACGTCACGGGCAGGCCAACGTGACATATTCTTCTTACGTAACAAATAAGTTTGATACGATACGTCACTCTTTTCTCGTTCAAATTAGATGCTAATAATTGAACTAAAAATTCTCTCTGAAGTGTTATACCATCATGTACCTTCATATGAACTTGTAGTTCTTCTGCTTCACTCCAGTAGCTCACAAGGTAAAAGCCAAAACCAAAATAAAAAAAAAATCAAAAATTTGTGACAAACTGCACAAAGACTGCAATTCATGGCTTTTATTTTAGCCAGGTTTCAAAGTCTTTGCCATATAGTCAGGGCTTACCTGTACTCGAAGGCGGATCTGCCAATAGAGCAAAGTAGAAGGCTACCTAATCTAATAATAATCTTTGAAACCGTGTTTTTAGTTTAATTAGGATCAATAGAAAAAGAAATTAAAATCTAACTGAGGTAATGCGAAAAAAAAAGACAGGCATGGATCGATTGATAAAAGTAAGTTAATGTCAAAGAAAGGGAGAGAGTAGGACAACTAGTGCATCGAATCCATGACGAAGCGGCGGTGGCCAGAGCGAGGCGTTGAACCAAAAACTTAGTGACGAAGGCAGGGTGTCGAACCAAAATTCGAGCAGCGACGACCAGGGTGGGATGTCAAACCGGAGACGGGCGAAGTGTCAAACCAAAGACGAGACGACGGTGATCTGATGACTTGGTGGCGACGGCCAAGGCGAGACATCGAACTGAAAACGAGACGGCGCCAGTCGAGGCAGATAGTGAAACTCAGGACAGTGAAGACTGAGAGGCGGTGGCCGAGGCGAGTTGACGATCGAGAGCACAGGACGAGGGGAAAAGCCAATAAAAAATTGAAGTCTAAAAATAGAGCGTGACATCAAAATAAAAGATAAAATGTGACACTAAAATAAAAAATAAAATTGACAGCTATCAAAAAAGGTGAAATAGATAGACGTCTACGAAATTTTATATTAGAAGAGATAGCAACTGATGAAAGCATCATAGAAAAAACAGTAGTAGGCTGCCGGGTTCGATCTTTTAAGACACAAGAGCGGCCATCTAGAGTGACGTGACAACCTCGGGGGCAAAATGGGCGTCTTCCATAAGGCCAGTATATATCACTACACACACAAAATACTTAATAATTTAACGGGAGCACTTCAGATTAACCATCGCACCCTTCAACGCAAAAAACTCGGTCCATTCTTTCCTGATTCATGTGGGACAGGACACACATTTGTTCAGATCCATCGGTTCCAATTACCTTGAAGCTGAAAGAAGATTGAATATATTATTCAAATGAATCGAAACAAAATCAGTACATTTAGCTAGTACTCTCCAAGAGAACAGTAACACAAAAGAGCGGCCAATGTCCATTAATGTCAGGTACTCAGGTAAGTACCATTTTTCATCATACTCCTCCGTTCCGAAATATAAGCATTTCTAAGTTTAAGTCAAAGTCAAACTTTTATCACTTTGACCATTAATAATAAAAAATTAATGATATTTTATCATATAAAATTTATATTTTTTGGATTCAACATGAAATAAACTTTCATAAAAATTATATTTTTATATTAAAAATTATGTAATTTTCTAAATATTAATAGTTAAAGTTAGAATACTTTGACTTTATCTAAACCTAAAAATGCTTATATTTTAAAACGGAGGTAGTACCCAGTGTTGGACTAGCTGTTTACATTTTCCTAAAAAAATGACTGCATGCTCGGCCAAAACTTTCCATGTGCATTAGTCTTTACTACGCCTTTTTTTTTAAATGGTTACTAACCAATAACATATTTAAACGCATAATTGAATTTATTTTCAACATTAGCACGGTGACATACAATACTGATCAGTAACTAATCATTACACAGCACATGATAAACAAATGAATAAAATGGCTATGATTGAGATTTAACTTATCTTTAAGAAAGAGTTCAGTCAAACACGGACAAATAGAACAGGTTTTATACTGTTATAGGCTTATAGCATACTGTATACATACCCATGCCAGCAGCGTCAGAGCCTCTCATGATCTTCAGTTTCCGACAACTAGTAGTAAACAAGCTGCAAGAAAAGGGCAGGATAGTAAGGATACATAAACATGCTAGTCTTCAACAATAACAAGTAAATGTACAGCTGATGAAGAAAGAAAAGGAAATTGCTACTGTTAAAGAACCAGCAGCAGGCAGCGGCAGGCGTGTTTGTTTTGGGGAGCAAGGGGAAAAAGTAGTTTAGTCCCTACAAAGATGGTAAATGGAACTTTCAAGAGTCATTGTCATGAATGACATTTGTTCCTAGTGCAAAGTCACCAAGACTGCTGTAGCAAAGTTATATAGTAACTTCTATCATTTTCAGGATCTCTGCGTCCAAACTCCTAACTACAGTTGCCTCAAATGCAATATAATCATATGGATTATGGATGTGGAAGCTAAATAATCTCACAAACAGAAAAATGTTAACAAACTCACTCCCAAGGCAGATCACCAACAAGCATCCAGTCAGCATCCTTGTCTTCATAAGTAAGGACATACTCTTGGTCCTGAAGAGCATCGGCTCTAGAACAATCACCAAGCCTATCTCCTCTTGATGATTTGGACGGGCTGCTTTTACCTGTCATGCCATAAGTTTAAATATAACTCTGTTTTCTAATATAAGAGTTATTCAATGCAAAGCACATCTGGATACGATGCAGGTACCAAAATGATATGTTTGCTGACACAGAGCAAATAAAGTTCAGTTTCAGACATAGTATTTGTTTCCTCGTTTTTTGCTATTGTATGAGAGGACAGTTTTAAGGATACAATTAGCATTCCACATTATTTCCTTTTCCTATCAAAGAGAACATTTAAGATTAACTTGCTTGATATTTAGTTGCTCGTCGATATTTGATCACTTGCTAGTCAAAGTATACGAGTGTAATTGTTCGGTTAGTATAAAAGACAAAGTATACATTTAAGGATAATGAATACTTAAGAAATTGGTTAGCCATATTTTTATACATCCAGTTAATCCTCGAGCTGATGATTTACTGGTAAAAAATCATTAGATACCATTGTACATCTAGCTAAAATATTATTGCTAATCCTTGTAAAAATTTACTAGCAGTTAACCAGATTGTTATTGACTGGCCAAATATCAGTAGAGGCCACTGTACATCTAGCAAAATTGCAAAAATATTCTTGCTAGTTCTTGTCAAAATTTACCAGGAGTTACACTGATATGATTGATTGGCAAATATTCACACGACACTAGTTCTTTAACATTGAGTGTGCATTGACCCTCTAATAAGCAGCTTAATTACTAACTGTTTTTTAAGGAAAGCTGCTACTAACTGGTAACTTTACGTCTGCCAGGAAAGTATACTAATTTCACAGATGTGACAGGCATCATACAAGCAGGCAAAAGGAAAACTCATAACAATATACTGATAGGTCAAGAATCAAACATAAACAAGAGTGCTCACCAGTTATGAAGCAGCTGAACATCTTCTCCAGACCAAGTGAGAGATCATCATAGCTCGAATAGGTCCTGAGGTCGACCTTCCTAAGGTATGGGGCACCATCCATGCTGACCTTAACATAACAGCATCCTGTCTCGCTTCGAACTTCATCTTCAACCTTTGTCTTTGTGGCATTTGCAGTTGCAGCCAGCGTGTTCTTCCGGTAGCTCCGAACAGGTGGCCACCCAACAACTTGCGCCCTAGTACACAAAACACCCAATTATATCAATATCATCGGAAAATATTTCAACAAGTCCTCAGACCCATGACGACATTCCAATGTCCTATATATTCATCTACAGCCAACAGCCCTAGACAACAGGAATGCCCGCTGATTTTATTTTTATCAATTTATGTGGCTTATGTGACAATACTAGCTTATTCTTATAAAACTCTGGGTTTGAAATGGGAGAGGGGGTTATCCTCGATTCAGAAAAAGAAGGTTATTCTATCTCGGTTAACTTATTTGGCTTCTGCGACAATACTAGCACATGTTGGAAAGAGTAGCGCCAAGCAGTTACCTAGGTGGTGATTTAGCATGAAACATGTTCTGATGTCCCTTAGATTTCTAAGAGTTGTTTCCTCTGGTTCGATGTTCAGCCTTGCCAGTCGCAATTAGTAGTAAAAATAAGCAGTTCCGGAATTCAAGTGCCATCAATTCATTATTCACTACTCCTCTAGGCCGGTTGCAATTCACAAAGTACATGAAGTGGAAAAATCCGGCCTAGACAACGAGCTTGCGCCTTGCGGGGAGTCCGAAACCGAATCGCCTATCTTACGGTGCACAGTAAAAAAAGGAGAGAAATCACCTACTCTATCTTACATGGAAAGTCGCAACCAAACTGGAGGTCAACTTACTTGGCAGCGCGCGGAGCTCCGTCAGCAGCATCTCCAGTCCCCTTCCCCTCCCCCCTCAAGCCCGCGTCCGCGCAGCGGCTCGCGGACCGTTCGAGCCGCCGAGAGTCGTCGAACCCGCGCTTGGCGCCCCCGCCCCGTGCAAGAGGCGCGGGCGCCGGGCAGCCGAGTGTGAGCGCCGCGTCAACGTCCTCCGCGTCGGCGCGGCGGCCGGGAGACTCCGACCCCGGGAGCCCGAGGCGGAGCGCGAGGTGCGCCTCCCGGGCGGCGGTGGCGGACGACGAGGAGGAGGAGGAGCAGGACGACGGCCCGCAGGCGCCCAGGCCGATGTAGTCGCGCGCCTCCAGCGGCGGCGGCGTCATCGGAGCCGAAGGCGAGGCAGCGACAGAGAGAGAGAGAGA
>BCLG01001122.1:59171-73853 GCA_001602295.1 Zoysia matrella | reverse complement strand
GTACCATAACGCGGTACCTGCCTTCTGGGGGTCGCTCCCGGGTGTTATCCTCAGGGCCCGGGGTCTTCGTGCCCTTGCGCGGCCATGCGATAGCCGTCGTAGATCGTTGCGGAGGGGTCGGAGCCCGTGTCATCCGACCCTCGACTTTCTTTCGTTTGAGCGATCTGTTAGGTACCCGGGGTACACGATCCCGACAATTTCCGCCTGCCGTTTCCGCGCACAATGCGGTATTCGCCGGGCCGCGTCGCTCTCGTGTAGACTTTGTGGATGGTGGTGGTGGTTGGCGTGCTCTGGCGACCCTGCGGAGCCCCGTCCGGCTTCGGCGTTCGATTCAGCCGTGCCCGTGCGTGTCATCGGGGTTGGAACTCGGAGCTGATCGCTTTTGAGGTGGGAACGATCATCATCACCAGTACGCCCGGGCGTGCGGCCATTAGTCGTCGCGATTATAATGTTCACTCGGTAGGGTAAACACAAACCCGGCAGCGATCATCAAGGACGGAAACAACACAGGTGATGGATGATACAGGAAGAATTGTTCACACTGGAGAGGCGCTTCGGTGGCTCGGAATTGATGGCGCGGCCGCTGCGCTGTGCTGGAGTGGAGGAGTCTTTGGCGCGACAATGCCTGCCCAGGCATGCATCGGCATCGATCCAAATCGTCTCGCGTAGGAGTCGGTTTTTTCGGATTTAGCTTAAATCTCAGCCGTTTAAACAAAAAAGAATGATTCAGATCAACTGCTACAGTAATGTATTGAACAGTGACTCGTACATAAATAGTACCACATTTACTGTAGTTGTACGAAAAATTATTGTTCACCAACATTAGTTATTGTTCCTCTCACACTACAGTAACCGACTGCCGTAACTGCACACAATCCGGCATGCATGCAGCGCCCAGCTGCCACACTAAAGCTTACTGGGGTCGGAGGAGTACTACGAGTGGTGGCAGCAACTGTGCTACAGTGGTTTTTTTTTTTTCTGCTCCAGGCCAAGCTCCGCGTCCAGGCGTGCATCATCACTAATTAACCGCGCATCTCGCCGGCCACAGGCCAGGGGCGCTCGAGACCACCGCTGCGTCGGCGTGCCTGCGCCCTCCTGACAGTAGTCTGATACAGTCCTCTGGAACAGTGGAGTCACAGTACGTACGCCACGTCGCCATGCGTTTCGCCCATTTTAGGCCAACACACTTGATGCTGCGATTGTAAATGTTCTCCTCAGCAGCTCCAGCTAAAACAACCTTGATGATAGCACTCCAAGTTATTTGTGAATTTTCAGGTGACAAATCCGCGCATCCACTCCCAAAACCTTGGCTCCGGTGACGGCGAACGAAACGAGCTCTGAAAGCTTTTCCGTGTTTCTTTTCCAACGCCGATCTCCGCCCTGGTTTTATGCGGCAGTCGCTGAACGAGACGCTCCAAAAACAGAGGCGAGCAGAGCTGTTCGTGGGGGCGAGGCCTGAATCCACCAGCGGAGGGCCACGCTTTGCCTGCTCCTGGGGAGCTGGGACACATGTATGCCAACAGCGGTCCATGCCCCCGGCGCCGTGCCCACGCATGAGGCGAGGTAGGAGGATTCAGGGGGCTGCTATCTACGACCTCGCAGGCGTCGCTGCAACGTGGGGATCGAGTGTCGCGGTACGTAGAGTCCCCGGTGGCCTTGAGTGAGAATCCGATGTCCTGCCCATCGGCGGCCTGACGGGCACAGTGGATTCTCGCACTGATCATCTGAGGACTATGAAGTTCGCCTGGAATCTGCAAAATTCTGCAGCGAATGGCGTCTAGGACATACTTTTTTGGGCCGGACATGCGTTCTTGGCCCAGGACGACGTCCAACTCCGCCGCAAAAGCCCACACAACGTCTCCTAGTTCCAGACTCGCTCGTCAAGGGTTGGTTGCACGAGCAACCAAAAGTTCAAAACTAAACTCATCACAGCTTTCGCGGCACTTTGCCATAATGCCTCGCCATGTGCCAGTCGTTTGGTTGGGGTTCTTCACCTAACTGGCGAGGAGGACCAGCATCTGGAAGCGAGGTGAAGCTGTGGCATGGAGTGCCGGTACTTAAAGCGACATTATCAATTGCTATCATCAATCCCAGCCAGACTTTTTAAAAGCACACAAAGCTTTGTCCCGTCGAAAATATATACGGAGTATAATGCATTTTTTGCTAGTGCCTGGGCGTGGCACAGCGTTAGTTGTTGGTCCAAAATATATATAATATAATGCAAACAAGGTTTTGAACGGTACTGAAGGAGTTTTTTTTTTAAAGTACAGTATCTGTCAAGTGCTACGGGCACAAGGTAAATACGGCCGACAAGCAGGACAAAACTGGCAACAAAAAAAGGTCAAAGACAAGGTTCTTTTCGATAATGCTAGTGGGTAAAAGTCACATCACCAGCTAGTGGGATTAGTTAGAGATTTGAGCTTTCACTAGGCATTGATTAAAGCGAGAAACATATCTTTCGTTGATATGGAGTTCGATGTATGGTTTAATTTATACATAAGCCCCTTAGTGGTTGCTCCAACAACTGATGTGTTTAGTGTTATCATCTATTTTTTTCCCCCTCTTTACTTGAAAGGTAGAGATGTCATGTTAGGCAAATGCATAAAATCTTCACTTTTTGATTTGATTCAAACGTTCTTGTGTTGATTCAACTCCAATGCCAAATAGTTAATGATACTACTCATTATTTTTTAGTATGACTCTCTTAAAAAAACTCTGCTTTAACTGGGTTTTACTTAGCAGACAGTATATATGTAGTGTTTTGCATCACATGTATTCAGATTCTTTATAAACATAAATAATGCTCTCCCTGCATGTAGCCGGGGGAATGATCAGACGGTAGTTAGTTTCTTTAACACAATCAGGCGGTGGTTAGCTCCAGCACATAGACTATTTAAGGAGGAGCAAATTGACAATCACCAATCCAGTTGTTATAAAAACTCGTGCCTTGACTTTGATGACCACTTGCCGAAAGGGTGGCAAATTTAAAACGAAATGATTCGTTGCAACGCCTAAATAATAAAAATGGTTAAATTACAGTGGATTAGCTCAGGGAGACGCATTACAAACACGAGCGCACCGAACCAGCACCGGTCGTTCGACTCCTCCACGTGCTCACAAAAAGTGGCTAAGGCGTGACCCTTTTTTTTTCCTAACACGAAGCCGGGTCTGTTCGCCGCTGGATGTGTCGGCCCAACGCAGCGAACGGTCGCGATCAGCTCTGTTCCCAGCATGCCAACCGGCGTGGCGGCCACTTCATCGGCTCGCCGTGGCAAGCGACTGGTGGGTGGGGACTACACGTCATTGACCAGGAGGTGGTGTCCATGGGCCATGGCCCGGCCCCGGGGGGGCTTCCATGGATGCCGGTGGCAGGTCGCTGCCTCGCTGGTGGGTCCCTGAAAGCCGGCACCGGTCCACCTGTTTAACGCTGGCGGGTATTTGTGTGTACCACCCTCACAATTGTGAGGTTTTGCATTTTAATTATTGCTGTTCTTAACAAAGTAATTGGAAATTTACTTCGGCCCTCTCTTACACTGCACTCAAAGGAACATCGGATCGCGGTGTGCCATGTGGGCAACAGATTGAATCGTCTACGTTCGTGTTGTGGCGCATGGTTGCACCTTGTCGAGAATATGTATGTCGGATACCTAAGAGCTTAGAGTAAATACGAAGGCCCACGGATCAATCTACAGTTTACGAAAGACTTCGTCACGTCAATTCACGGAAGAAAGTCTCGGCCCCTCAGGGTCGGGGCAGCACAAACACTACGGTCAGACAATCGAAAAGTCAGGGACATTTAACCATAAAACCCAACCGTTTAACGGCTAGAAAGCCAACGTTCTCGCCCGACTCTCGGAGGTTGTTTACCGCTTTAACGTCAATTTTTGACAAACACAGAAATTCTCGACAACATACAGCAGTAGGTAAAACAACTCTGCTGAAAGTAAAGTGTTTCATAAGAAGGTAAAATATCTAGACAACGGGTAAAGCGTTTCGGCGAGCGGTAAAGCTAAACAAAAAAGTATTCTTTCTCTCTTACGACTGGACAAAGGACGATCGAAAGACACTGACAGCCTGCTTCAATGCCAGCGGGCGCCAAAGGATCACCTTCGATGACGACTGCGACTCCACCCGTCAGAGGGCCGCTAGGTTTCGTAGACGCCAAGTTTGTAACCTCAGTTATGCTCTTATATAAAGGGGTATCGGAGCCCTTAGACGACCAGATCGAACAAGCCACAGTAAATACATCCACATACGCATCTAGTTCTTGCTCGTGCTAAGGCCCTTTTGCCAGTGTACTCGCATTTCTAAGTTCACACGATCCACTCTTGTACGTAGGGTATTACGTCTCTGTAACGGTCGAACCAAGCTAAACTCTGAGTTTTTCGTAGATTAGGTCAACTCGAATACGAAGAGCGCATCAAATCTCTCTTCGATTATGTAAATTTTACTGTGCCGATGGTCAGAAGACCGACGCAACTCTTGCGAGGATAAAATCTACTAGTACTAGGTAACAATTTTTTTGCTGAGCATATCTTTCTGTTTTTTTATATTATTGACGATGCGACAAATAATTTAGTCCATTCTATAATTGCCACTGCAACAACTACTTGAGGTTAAATAAGCTCGCAAATGTGATATTATTTGACATGCGTAGATGTTAGGAGGACAACCAAAACATTAGTAAATTAGCATTGAATAAAAGTCTAGCATAAAGTTTGTGCCATCGAAATTAAACTTATATTTATAGAAATATACTTTGATGTTCAAAAGATGAAGAAAGACCATCTAATGATTTAAAGTTTTAAGGATTTGATTGCATAAGATGTTTAGATCAAGACTTTCACAAAAAGAGTTCAAAATAAGATATTGATAAGATATATAAAGGCCAAACACGCACCACCATGGAAGACATTTACAATAAATCAACTAATCAAGTACATTTGACAACTGCATCCAGGTCTTCGTTCCCCTTGCATTTGATACCGGACGAAGTCAAACTAAGGTACATGTAGTTGTTCGAGATTGGATTCCCATGTTAAACCCAATATTATCAATTTTTTAGGATGCTGAAAGTTTTTTTTCTATGTATGATACTTTATTTTTAGATACAGCAATGCCCACTGATTTACTTTGCATACATCTATATTTTGATCCCATCTGAAATGTGATCTTTTATTCTACATTTTTTATTATAAAATTGAAGTGATTTATATAATTCCTGAGTTCAAACGGTGCATTAGCAGGAGGAGTATATTTTTCGGTGGGGCACGCTTCTCCCATTTAAAACCAAGTCTGTCTTTGCATCGGCCTAGGCTGGGTCCATCCATGGACCAAACGGGTCGCAAACAAAGATATAACAACCCGCAAAACCGTGAAAAGCGAGGGGCCTGACTGCAACTAACCTCCACACGTCCTCTCCTTGCCGACGGCGACCTGGCCGCTCGCCATTTGTTTACGCGCTCCTCCGCCTCCTTTTCTCTATCCACCCATCACCTCACGAACTGCTCCTGTCTCCGGTCGCGTGGAGAGAAAGGGAGGTCAGGTCAAGCCGCGGCTGGCCAGGTCGCCAGGAACAGCTCAACAGCTGGAGCAGGGCGGCAGAGGAAAAGGAGACGCGTAGGCGAACTCGTGGGAGCCAAGCTAGCCACCGACTCCTTGGCAGCCGCCTGCATCCGGATCAAGCAGGCCTCGTCGCGCCGCGGCTCCGCTCCGCTTCCTCCTCCGGCTGTCAATCACCGCCCGACCGGGACGCGCCGCGTGGAGAGATCCGCTCGGGTCCGCCTGGGCTGGTTAGTTTCTTCGTTTGCCGGTAAGGAAGCTCCTGCTTGTTTGAATAGTCTGCTCGCTCGCTTTGTCCTGCAGAATCCGGTCCGTCCTAGTTGCTTGCGAGTTTTGAGTAGTGCGGAGCGTGGCGGCGAACTGCGAGCTGTTTGTTTTCCAAATTCTGCGGGATTCCCCATTCTCGTTATGTCCGCCCCTGCTGGTTGGGTTAGTGACCTTCGTAGGGGCTTTGGGTACCTGCCTTTAGCTGTGGATCTTGCCGCTCGTGTAATTTTGTTGCAGTGGCAGGAGACTTTTAATTTGATATGTTTTTAATTTTTATGGATGAACATAAACATCGATTGTTCGATATTGAGCTGAAGCCATTGATCGTTTTGCAGGCGCAATACAGCATCAAATAATTACCTCTGCGTCCACGCCTCCGCATGAGCAAAAGGGATAGTATGAGCAGCAATTTTGGACCGGCAAGCTCTTGCTTTTGAGTAATTTTGGAGGGATAGATGCATGACGAAGCCTTGATCACGGAATGGTGTCCAGTCGAAGGAGCAGCGGGGTTATCCTACGGGAGGGTTCGGTTAGGGACTGGTCCGAGTTTGTTGATCCCTCACCATCTCCTAAACTGCTGTATTCACAGTCCTATGTTGCAGTGAGGGGGCTGCTGGCCACGGTGGCCTCCATGGATTTTGTCCTGCTTGCAAGCAAGCTAAGGTCTGCGTGGGCAGCTATGACGTCCCAGAGGCAAACTAGGTCTTCGGATAGATCAAGATCGAAGGGATCGAGCTGCAAGAGGTTTCTAGTTCATCTATTGCTATGTTTCATGGTAGGCATTTTTGTTGGCTTTATGCCGTTCTTCTCAATCGATATTTCAAAGAAGATAGTCTCTGAGAACGAGAGGCTTCCGTTCCATGAGGGTGTGATTGAGAGGGAATTGATGGGTTCTAAAGTGAAGGAGTTGGAGACAGTTGTTGTGGAGAAAGAGGTAGAATTCATCGATGATACAGAGGTTGAAGAGGGCCCTCCAGTTCCTGCAATGTTGGATGATGAGGCTGATTTTGTTGGATCGTCACGCGCATTGCCTGCTATTAACGAACTGGATATCCCTGTGAAGAAGCTGCTGATAATTGTGACAATCACATCCGTTCGACCGCAGCAAGCATATTACTTGAATCGGCTAGCTCATGTTTTGAAAGCTGTACAATCTCCTCTCTTGTGGTTGGTAGTTGAATGGCCTGAGCAGTCCTATGAAACAGCAGAAATCCTGAGGTCTTCTGGGGTTATGTATAGGCATCTTATATGTAAAAAGAATACTACGAGTGTGCGGAAGATTGCTGTGTGTCAGAGGAATAATGCAATCTATCATATCAAAAGGCATCGCCTTGATGGTATAATGCATTTCGCTGATGAAGAGCGGTCTTACACTGGTGAATTATTTGAAGAAATACAGAAAATCAAGTGAGGACTCGCTACCACATATTTATTTTCCTGAATCATCATATTTTGTGACTTACGAGCCAGTCTAAGTCTAGCCTATTTATAATAAATTGTAACTGTTGACACCGGCAAGTTCAAATTCGCACTAACTAGCATCAACATTTAAACCTAGAGTCAGTAGTATTGTAGTTTTTTTTTTAACTGAATGAAAACGGGGGTAAATTTGTTTTTGTCTAAATGTGCAAGGCAGTAACCATAACTAGTATCGAATAATGGAATAGGAAGCAATAAACCAGTTACTCTCCATTTTTTGATCTTTAACCAGCAATCAGAAGTTTCAGACCAAATGATCTATTGGCCATATTTCAGTAGAATTAAACGAGATCTCTTTGCTTGATCTCTCATTAGCTTGGTTATGTTTTGCAGGCGCTTTGGATCATGGCCTGTTGCAATCCATGCTGGAACTAAGTATAGGGCGGTTTTAGAAGGTCCAATTTGTAAAGGCAATCGAATCACTGGGTGGCACACAGATACAATTCAGAAGAAGGGTGCGGTTCGTCGATTTCCAATTGGTTTCTCTGCTTTTGCCTTCAACAGCACAATGCTATGGGACCCTCAGAAATGGAACCGCCCACCTATGGATTCCGTTGTGGTCCACTCAGGTGGAAGAGGTGGTTTGCAGGTGGGTTTGTCCTACTGAGTACAGCTAGTCGTATTACAAGTTTACAACAGTTTTTGACATAGCCGATGAAACTTCTGTTCGTATAATATCATCGCTCAACTTTATTGCAGATTGCTCCTAGTTGCTATTTTTTGAAATATCCATTTACAGATCTGCATTGAGCAAACTGCCTATCAATCACTATCCAAGGAAAAAGCTAATTCTGTCATGTGACAATCTTTGCAGGAATCGAGATTTATTGAAAAGCTTGTTAAAAATGATCGTCAAGTAGAGGGCCTTCCTGACAATTGCAACAGGGTTATGGTCTGGAGTTTCAACTTGGAACCTCCTCTGCTCAACTACCCAACAGGCTGGTCGTTATATAAGAATCTAGAAGTCAACATGCCTGTAACATAATGGCCTGCTGGTGCACGATGTCTGCTCCTGAGGTGATCTCTCTCACAGCACGCCAGAAGTTCGGATGGTGTTTATAATAGTTGGTGGTGCTGAATTTCGACTCCATGTTATCAGGCGGCCATGAGAGTGAGCTCTCAAGTTCGAATGATGCATTTGGACAGATCGCAGCCGTATTACCAAATCTGCTGTGCCACTGTCTGATTTCAGTAATGTCATGCCAATGCAGAGCTGATCAACTCGCCTGACTGGATCTTTTTCTCCCTTTTTCTTCTGTCAATTCGCTGTATGATCTTTATTTTATTTTTCTCTTTTGTACTTCTCCAGTTAGATAACCCGTAGATTTTTTTTCTAGATTTTTTCTGCTTTGTCATGTGTTACCTTACAGATGTAAAAGCTTCCATACATCGTTATACTATTTAAGAGAAAAGGCAAATTTGATACGTGAACAGATTAGGATAAAAGCATTAACTGTTGTAGCATTTCAGAAGGTTCGCATGTACTATGACGCTTTCAGCCAAGGTGGAAATTATTGTGTGTGGAGATGAAACATTTTGGATCGTGTGTTTCCACGACGAACAATTTCATCAGCATGTAGATTAAATGTCTTACACAAGATAGAATATCTTACAAGGAACTATACCAACGAGCATATTATTGATTGCATTTCTCTGGGGTGCACTTCCAAATGGATCCCCATTTGATACACTTGGTTGAAAACAAATGACAAAGAATGCACGCAAAACTGTGAAACTACTCGATCTAGTATACAACAGCGTATTCCTAAACCCAACAAAGGTTCTCAAGATGTACACAAATGAATCTTTTCAGTGCTGTTGTATGGTTACAAAATTTCCACATCTGTAGCATTCTGAATTCGAATAAACATGTTCCAGTCTCATACCCGTCATCCTTGACTTCGCAGATCACCGGCTGAGAATTGGGTGGCTATGACAAAGTCGTATAAGCACTATACACGAGCACCCAGTGCCTGGAGCTGATAAAGGGAAGAGACAGGTTTAGGGCAAAAAGCGGAAAATAAATGTTTTGAGCTCCAACAGATATGATTCAAACCTGGCTAACGAGAAGATCCACTTGCTCTCTATACATCTCTTTTAGGTCCACGATATCATTTCTTAACTCCTCCAACTTAAAAACAGCATGAAAATTCAATTAAATGTGGAATAGAAGGTAAAGGTTAAATAGGAAAAGACTTTTTTTTTACAAATCTGAATTGCAGATGCATGTCCAAAATTCAATCCGCATGCTGCTCCTTTTCACTAGTCTCGTCTAGCTTATAATGTTAACCAAAAAAATCACAAACTCAGGCATGTCCAAACATACACTGCTGATACTGAACTCCGGCCTGTGTTTACCATCTTATAAAACAGATTATTTTATTGTTTAGCTAGAGCATAACTGCATAAGTACATCTAAAAAAAAACTAAAGGCTAGATGCATACAAATTTATAAGCCCATGCTTAGTAACAGAGTTCACTTGAGCTTTTAGGCCTGTTTTATAACGCCAGCGTACTGTAATATGTACCAACCAAAAGTGTTCATTACAACTAGCTCAATGAAAGTAATGCATATGTAGTAAAGTTGATTACATATATCGATTATTCCAGTACATGATAATCACCATCATGGGTCATGAAGATGTCTTTTTTTCATATGACTGGAAAGAAATTATAGTTGCAGTTGTATATTGTTGATTATGTTGCTTCTGATGGAACCAAAAACAAATTTAAAAATCAATATTACAGACTATGCACATTAAATAAAAAACAGAGAATTGATAAGCTCATAAGTTCTAGAGCAAAACCTCTTCATCACGTTCCCCCATAAGTTCTAGAGCTTGAAAGTGTCTTTGTTTCAGAGCTTCCAGCTCGGCCCTCAAGCCAGGAAGAGCAGCGGCTTCAGTGCGCAGTTTTTCACACTGCATAAAATTCAGCTGAGTCTGCATACAGATATAAATAAAGTAATACTATGGTTTGGTTGTCAGGATTTACTTGTTCTGTCATTTTCACCAGTTCCTCTGCCAGTGAGTTCCGAATCGATTCCAGTGAAGCCTGAAACAGAGGACAAACATTATTTCAGAGAAGCGTGCTGTGTGCATTATTGACATTGCATCACCAGCATGTCCAACATTTAAGCACAAGCTAGACAAATTAAAAACCACAAACTTCCATAGACAGAATAGAAAATCGTTCACGCCAGAATAATAACTAAAGGGAAAACTAAATCATGAATTACTTGATAATGACCACTGGCATAGAATCATAGCAAAATATTGACCAATATAAAAGAAACAAGATAATGACAAGGTTGCCACAATATATAGCTTTATGCGTACTGGGGACAATTCTTTATCAGAACATAATTCCAAAGCAATCCAAAACCATTATTTTAACTTCTAGAGAAATGGTATGTGTATGAGTGGATGATGGATGAATCTGAATCTGAAGTTGCTAAGGGTTTACAACCCAGTATGGATGGGGACCTCTTGACACTACACAATTTCCAAGCAGTAACTAGCTTATTGCATTTAGATAAGTCATTTAGACAGGAGCACAGCGAGAAATAGCTAAAAGCTGGTTCATTTTTCAAAGAGCAATGTGAAAAAACATAGTTCACTTTTTAGGAGCTGGGGTGCAGTTTGTATACTTCTACCACCCAGATTTGAGTTCTCTCCAACTTGAATATGGGTGCCTATTTTCTTCTTAATGAAAAAATTACTTAGTTCCTCCTAAGTTGGATCCATTTAATAAAAAAAAGTGCCATGGACAAGAATAAACTCAGTTGAAGACAATGAAGATAACCTATAGATTTTTTAAAGCCCCAAATAAGCAGCAACTGTAATATTCTAAAACTCTACATAATTATTTACGAACAGGAAAAACATAACAATATTCCCTGAGGAACAGAACAGTTCGAGGAGAAATCAGAAGGGTCCATACCAAGCGTGACATATAAGAAGCTAACTCTCCATCTTTTTGACGTAGTGCTGATTCAAAAGCACTTGGAGTCATGGTCCTCAGATAATATGACATATTACTATCTGAAGACATTCTTCTCTCTAATGAAGCATTTTCTGATAAATCCAATGATGCTTGAAGGAAATGGCTTTCTTCCAGACTGTCAATACTCCCAGCGCTAGAGAGCTTTCTAAGAGGCATATTTCCTTCAAAGAGCAGACATGGATCCAAAGCAGAGACAGGTAAGGCGATAACTAAATAATGAATTGGGTTAACTCAAATTGATTGCAAGTATTAAAAAAAAATACTTTGATCTGGAAGCGGAACTTTAGGTGCTTCACGTGAAGATGTTTTCTCAATTTCTGCCCTGGCAGCCTTTTCTCTTTCAAGGTCCTGAAAGTGAAAGTCATGATAAAAAGTTTTTCTTTGCATTCTAATCAAGTTCAATGTGTTACTAATTTAGAGAGATGAACTTAGTATTGCTTCTTTATAGCAAATATATTAAAAAAAGGATATTAAAAGTATCCAAATTGCAAAGTTTGTGCTCTATGAACGATTCATTAATCAGTATATTACGCTAAGAGCTCGGTTAATGAATTTACTTTGTTAAGATTCTTCTATGGCTTAATGGAATTGTTATAAAATCATTAACTTTTTACAGAAAAAATCTAATTCTCGTAGATGGCTAACCACCTTCTCAAGCAGCTCTCTATGCTCGGCTGCTTCTTGCAGCTCCTTTTTGTGCCTAGCTCTAAGCTCCTTTATTTCTTCTTCAAGCTGTTTGGCCCGCCCTTCTTGTATTGCCAGCTCCTCTTTAATAGCTAGGTATTCCTGTCTACTTTCAGATGCTCTCTGCCTCTCCTTTTCAAGGGATCGGCTCAGCTGTGTCTGCTCTGTTCTCAGAATCGTAATCTGCATATGACCCCATATCAAATTCAAAATAATTACTTCTCTGACAAAGTCTGAAAATGAGGTCTTAAACACCTTGTCGATCAATAACTTTTGTTACGCAAATGGTAGATGCACGAACCTGGGTCTCTAGAACAGTTATCCGGGATAAACTTTGTGACCACCGCTCGTTTACAGAACGCTCCTTTTCTTCTGCTGCGGCAGCTTTGGCTTCGGCCTCCTGCATATTTTGAGTAGATCCACAGATTAAAATCTATTGCTGAAATATCTTTTGCTATGTTTGTCTGATGCTCATAAAGGCAAGACAGCACCCTCATTGATTTTCCTTATTGCTTTTACTCAGCTATCAATAAATATAGTTTTTATTTTTGAACAAAATGCAACCTGAAGGCGAGAGTTTAAGGTTTGCTCAACACCAGCCCATGCTTCTGCCCTACGAGCAGCAGTTTCCTGTTAATTATAAAACACAAGATACAAACTCACATAAGTAAAAGGAGCAAAAAATCCAAAATTCAGATGTGCTTATGTATCGTATAAAAATTAACGAAGGTAAAATAACCAAAGTAAGAAAAAGCAAAGGCAGGCACCAGTACCTGCATGGCTTCAATTTGCCTTAGAAGTGGTCTGGTAGATTCCGGAACTTGTGTGACCAGTTCATTATAATGAAGTTCACTGGACTGAATTAGCAAAAAAAAAATATATATGTGTGAGGATTGGGTGATACATATTTTACTGCTCAGTACAAGCTAACCAAGACTTACTTGATACCGCTTTTGAAGGTCATCGTACTCCCTTTTTAGCCTCTCTTCCCTGAAAGCAGCCTGAAACAGGCCCAGAGGAATATTTACAATCAGCAGACATAATATTGGATAGCTACAAAGTACTGGTTTAATAGAGCGTCAACCTTGTGGGACATATTAGAGGTACATCAGCACAAATTTACAGATAGATAAACGGGCATGGATACGTATTCATATTTTACCTCCTGTTCTTGCCTGGTGAGGGCATGCCTCAACTCCTCGATTGTCTTAATTAGCATATTCTCTCTTTCATCAGCTTCTCTTAATCGACTCTCCAGTTCAGCTTTTGCTTCACTGTTGACCCTTGTTTCAGCTAAAGCCTCAGCTTCTTTGGCTGCATTAAGAGCATTGGTGTAGAATTCCTTCTGAGCTGCAAGTTCAGTCTGATTTCTTTCTATAGTTTCTTGAAGCAACTTCTCAGTTGCTGCCTTGTCTCTCTTGATACTCTCAACCTTAGTCTCCTCAACCTGCCAAGTCAAAACATTGCTAAGTACGAGACAGTATCTGCTTGCTGACGCTATTACAGCATACAAAAAGTTATAAAATATAACAAAAAACTTCATTCAGGATGCTTAAATAACTTCATTCTTTATGTAACATTTAAGAAGCAAAAAGTCTTGTTCAGTGTAAACAGTGATACCAAATCTGCTGATAATGATGGCATTACAATCATGAAACAAAGGCAATGTAAAGTACTAAATGAAATCCACAGTACAATGTGAGATTCATCCTACAAACAGAAGCATGACAAAAGAAAAAAAAATCCATATTTTGAGTCTTTGAGATCAAGAAGAGATAGGTACTTTTTATGACATTCAAGACGGGAAGCAGAATCTGATTATTTGTATCATGAACGCTGCTAGAATAACCCATAGCTATATTTAAATAAATGTACAATGTCGATACCTGAATCCTTGAGTTGAGTCGTTGTTTTTCTTCCTCAAGCTCACGAATCTAGCTTCGATAGATGGAAAAAAAGGAAATCACAAACTTGATCAAACTGAGATAAATATTTTATTTTGAGACTTTTTATAGTGCAGAATACTGTTACATGCCTGTGCCCTTAGTTTTCGTATAGTAGCTTCTTGAGCAGCTTGTTTTTTTGATAGCTCTTCACCTGTTTCATTAGTAAATAATAAGATGTTGATGCCAATGTAGCAGCTGAAATTACGCCATAATAACTAAAGTGTCTATTTGTTCATCTGGACTACAGCAGCATAGGTAGTAAAATCATCGTGTTATGACGTATTTTTTAGTTGCATATACATAAAGACCAGGCATAAAATATTGGTTCTGTGTACCTTCAGCCATGACCTGACTAATGATCTCATCCTTTTCTTTCAAAAGGGCAGCCGCGTCGTTTTTTTTATTCTGCTCTCTCCTTAATGTATCTCGTTCTTTAGTTAGTGCATACACCTACAAACATCAAGGCATTTTAAAACACAAAAAACTCAAGCCATAACACTAAGATTATGCATAGATGAGTTATAGCATAAAAGAAATTTCTTACACGTTGACTCAGGAAATAGAAAAAGGAGAACAGTCAAGATTCAAGAAACTTATGGCGTCCTGGAAGTGAATTTTATTATTTTAACGATCTTCCATAATGCTGCTTATTTTGATTTCTCCTTCAATTATTAAACATTGTCACAACAAGCCCAATTTGCAATAGCAATATTGAAAAACTTCAACAGTGGTAACCAGA
>BCLG01001122.1:33839-58697 GCA_001602295.1 Zoysia matrella | reverse complement strand
AAGACTCATGGTTTTCTTCTTGATAAAATTTTCAGAGATTAACCTAAAACACATTCTTCTCTAATTTGAGGACAGTATAAATAATTGTTTCTGGAATGCTAAAGATGAGGAATCAGTTTGCAAAAAATACCTTGAGATCGTCAATTGTTGATTTCAGTCGTTCATTCTCATTCATCAATCTTGCAATTTCATCAGCTTTGGACTGCAAGAGGAATTGAGTCTTATTAGGCAACAAATGAGCAAAGAAGAGTTGGGTCGCAATAAAATGATAAAAGATGAAGCAATAAAGTACTCAATCCATGTATGTTTTGACAATGCACAAATTTCCATGTATATCATTATTCCAGAACATGAATTCATAATTTCTCTAAAATGCTTACCTTTTCTTCTCCATAAAAGCATGTATGAATTAACAAATAAAAGTATCACTTCATGGAAAATCATACAGGAGTAATTTTAACTTTCAAGCATCAACTGAATTGCTATATCAGAGAAGGATTACAGAAAAGATACCTGGGATTGTCTTGCAGCACCTTGCAATGCGGCTTCCATCATCTTCATTTCACGTCTTAATTTATCTAGCTCAACAACAGAATCAACAGACTCTGGAGTCAGAGAATTTGTGCTTCTAACAGATTTCTGCTTCATTTCTTCATTTGCCGGTGAATGTACTTCTCTTTTTTCGGCAGGCACATTTTCAGAAGTAGCTTCTAACCCATTTTGCGAATTTACCTCATGCTCCATATTAATGGATTTTGCTTCAATCTGTTCTCTTGTATTATTATCCTGTTCCACCACAGATGCTACCCCTTCCACCGTTTGGTTGCTTTTGTCCTCATTTCCAGCAGTATTAATATTGTCATCATGTACTTTGACTTCTAGATGTGTAACTTCCTCTACTGTATCACTGCTACCCTGTGTGGCATCTACTTCTGTTTGAATGTCAGATTCTTGAACAATCTTGACTGCAGCTTCCTTTACACCATCTGAATTGTCCGGCATAGAATCTGCTGCTTCTGATTGAGAGATGTCACCTGTGTCTTCCTTTCCAGTATGAATAGATTCTGCCACTTCGATGTTACATGATGGATCTATTTTGGCAGGAGACGAGGGTACTTTACCATCAGATGTGTCTCCGCCAGACTCTTCAAGCTGAATTACTGAAGCTTCATCAGTAGTACATGAAGATACACTATCTTGAAGTTGCTGGTCTTCCTTCCTGATTGAACTGATGGCCTCGGTGGAGCCATTCTGATTTTCTTCTGCGGTCGATGGATGTGTTGGTGATTGTGATAGTTCTGCTACCTCAGAAGCATCACTCTTGGGAGTAGGTGATTCGGTAGAGCCATCACCCTTTTCTTCTGCTGCCGAAGGATGTGTCGGAGTTTGTGATGTCCTAGGTTGCTCTGACATATCCACCTCAGAAACAGCCAACTCAGTAGAGGTTATATGAGTTTTTTCTAATTTTGAAGGCTGCTTTGGAGATTGTGCTGTTTCTGCTGCCTCAGAAGCATCTACCTCAGATGAAGGTTGCTTAGTCAGGGTGCCATGATTTTCTTCTGCAGCTGATAAATGCTGTGGAGATTGTGGCTTCTCCGGTGCTTCAGTGGCATTCTCCTCACCATTATGTCCCATGAAAGCCATGACAGGATTGAAGAATCCTATTCCATCCGAGTTAGATGTCCTTGATCCTGATGCTACATTTCAACATGTGGATAACCATGCCAACAAGTGCAACGTTAAGCTCCCTCATAAAATTCTTATAAGCTATAGGTACAGAAAGGGAAATAATAGGCCACTGCGTCTGGATACATCTAAAACAATGCATCAAGATGCTATAACGCCAGCACTAGTAGGAGGTACACAAAATATTTAATGGTATATCAAAATGAATCAACCATAAAGAATTCAGCAAACAGGCAAGCACTAATTTGGACTACAATTGGAATGGAAGCTGTTATAAGAAACTTTTTGTTGAAACCAGGTGATAAGAGGGTTTCGAACTCAGTCTCTACCACCAAAGCTGGAACCGATTAAGTCGTTCTGTACAGCTACGGCCAACCAAAGTACTACCAAATACGAACTGGACATTGTAAAATTATAATCAAGCAGCTCCATCACAGTTTCAGCTAAACGCTTGCACAAAACGAAGCATGCACCAACGCGAAACGATCACATTACAGAGTGGAAGAGTCGAGGGACGTTGAGTTGTGATCATCATCAGTGATTCTGTATCGTACCTTCCTCATCGTCGCGCTTCTCCTCGAGGCCGAGCGCGCTGTCGAAGTTCTTTTCGATGTTTTTCACGCTCTCGCTGATTTTGTTAACGGCACCGGCGATGTCCTGCAGCCCGCCCAGGGACACCTTCCCCGACCACCACGCCATCTCCGCCCCCTGCCGCCGGCTACAATTACCACCGGCTCAGCAGCCGCTCCACCTTCACGCCCGCCCGACCTCTTAGATCCCGCGCAGCATAGATCAGATCCGCACCGCCGATCCAGCTCCCAGCACAGGCGCGCGCAACCGGGATCTGGCCCCGTTCACCCTTGCGCTCCAACCGGGTCAGGCGGAGCGAGAGCGAGGGGAAGGAGCGGAAACGGGCGCGGACACCGACGTCGCCGGGGCGGTGAGCGAGTGGCGCGTGAGCGTAGGAAGTTCCTCGTGGGAACCTCCCGCCGCGCCTAGCTGGCTCGAGGAGTTGGGTCGGGGAGCACGAGTGCACGACGGCGAGGGGAGGAAGGGTGAGTGAGTTCGTGTATAGTGCGTTCGGCCGGTGGCGTGCGGGCGCCGCGTCGGCGTCGGTGATCGATCCGCTGCCGGCCGGTGTGGTGTGATCCGAGCCGCGCACTCGCCCGCGGCTCGGTGCAGTGGACAGCGGATGGGTGGATCTCGACCTGAGCTGACGGAGCTCTCTCCGCCAGCGGCAGGGTGCGGGCACCGCGGCGTGTCGTCGACATGGCCAACCTGTAGGCCCCACCATGTCAGGAAATTTTGGGCTGCGCCACGAAGTGGCCCATTTGAGACGCGGCCCAATGTCTGTTTCGGCCTACGATAATAATGGGCTAATAGCTGCTGCCTAAAAAGCAGATGCTAATAGCTACAGCTTAAAAAACAGATAGCCTGTCCGCTTGGCCCATTTTACAAACCCGGCCATACGAGCGAAGACGCGACGGTACATTGCATTCCGTCTTAAGCCTACGCGTACGCGCTGTAATGTACAACGAATTACTATTATAGTATTATCTTATGCGTACATGCCAAGTCATCATCAGCGGAATGATACGTAATTGGACCGTGCATCTCCTTGCCAAGTCAGCTCGCGCCAAAATCCGGCAAAAGATGAGGATAAGCCTATCCTGAGCCCGCCACATGTCACCGTGCCTATGGGCCTCGTCCGTCCCCATGCCACGCGAAGCGCCTCCGCTCCCCCACCCAGATCGACCTCCGCCGACGACCACGCGTTCCAAATCCTCACCACGGTCCAGGGAATTAAGTTTGCGCGCGCACGTACTGCCACACCAGTAGTATCGTATCCCCCCCCCCCCACCCCCCGAAGCTGTGCACACCAAGCGCGCGCAGCAATGGCCTCCATCGCCGCCGTCTCCGTGCAGCCCGTCGCCGCGAAGGGCCTCGCCGGCAGCTCCATCTCCGGCAGGAAGCTCGCCGTCAGGCCGGCGTCGTCCCGCGCCGTCTGCCGCTCCACCCGCAAGTACGTTGTCTCGTGTGTTGTCTGTTCACACAGGCATATTGCTACTCAGCACGGATTATTCCAAGGGTGAGAACTGACAAGGCACACCGGTGCACTCGCTGGCTGCAGGCCGCGCGCCGCCGTGGTGGCCAAGTACGGCGATAAGAGCGTCTACTTCGACCTTGAGGACATCGGCAACACCACCGGGCAGTGGGACCTCTACGGCTCCGACGCGCCCTCGCCATACAACCCTCTCCAGGTGCGTGGTGACTCTGTCTTCGCCATGCTATGCGTTTGATTAATTGATTATTCACTGAACCGTTTGAACTGAACTCGCCCCTCCCTTGTCACCAATTTCTGTGGCTGCAGAGCAAGTTCTTCGAGACGTTCGCGGGGCCGTTCACCAAGAGGGGTCTTCTCCTCAAGTTCTTGCTGCTGGGCGGCGGCTCCCTGCTGGCCTACGTCAGCGCGTCGGCGTCGCCGGACCTTCTGCCGATCAAGAAGGGGCCGCAGCAGCCGCCGCAGATGGGGCCTCGCGGCAAGATCTAAATTCACTTCCTGTCAATTCGCCTAGTGTGCTTGTATTGTACCTCAGTTCTTTGACTGATCACCACAGATCATGCCTGTTTTCTGTTTATGCTGTTTGACATCGTGCTCTTTTGAGTATCTCCATTCATGCATTCACTAGTACATCTCAGGCAAGCCCTTGCGGTCGACTAATATGTCGTGAGCAACATTGACGCCGTATTTTCCTAAATGATTTTAAACAGCCTTTTAAACCCACTTAAAAGGTAGACAGAGAGTAACTGTTTAGGTCGTTTAGACCGTATAAACTGAAAAAAAAAATTCTAAACGGCGGACCACCGCCGAACTACCGTTCACCATTTAGGATTTCTTGGCATTCACGCCATCATCGTCCTTCTCTGCCACACAACTTCCCATGGGAATGGAGGTGAATTTGAGTTCAAGTTTACAGAAATGCAGTCAGTACCAAATGTCACTGCTAGTTTCTTCCGTTGCTCTGTGGCAACATGATCCATATGTCCTCTTCCCTGTAGCAACTAGTGTCTAGACACGGGGCTTCTTGATCCAGATCGATGCTCAAACTTCTCTAGGTAAGAGAACCTCCGTGTTGCTACTGACGAGACCTTTGTCAACTCTGGACCCGTTGCATCTTCCTTGCATATGTGCTGGGATCTTGGTCTCGTCGAATAAGAGCAAGAAAATAGTAGGCTGCAAACCATATTGCAGTCGTGCTTACGACTCCGTGTCTCCAAGCAAGCGAACGTCAACCAGAAAATCTTGTCGACATGGCTCGGAAGAAAACTACCAGAAATGCCAACCAACGATTCGTTAAAACCATCAGGCATTTTTAACCAGTTTTCCTTCTTATTTCGCATGCCCTGCTACGGCCCATCACTCGACACTTGCGCCTATCGGATGATACACGATCTTAAAACACTCCCAGTGAAACGGTCAGCACAAAGTTGCTGCACGAAGAAAAAACCGGGATGACCGGCGGGCCGAGCAGGACAAGACGGGTGTTATTCGTCACGACCCGTGCTTGAGTCCGAACTCCCGGAACCCGATCTCCATGTCTGCGGCAGCAACAAGCAGCTCGGCCGCCTGCGCGGGCTCCAGGATCTCCACGGCCCGCTTCACCGTGCTTAGCCTTAGCGCGTCCGCCCCGTCCAGCACGGCCCCGACCCTGCCCACCACCGCGGCGACGTCCACGTCCACGTCCACTCCGGACGCGGCCGCGGCCACCACGCCGTGGCGGCCCTCCTGCACGCGCGCCATCTCCCTCGACAGCGCGTCCTCCTCGGCGACGGTGCGGCGCTGCAGGTCGTCGATGCGCGCGAGCTGCGCGGGCGTGAGGTCGCCGAGGTTCCCCAACCGCACGCCCAGCAGCAGGTCCGGCAGCTGCGCCTCGAACTGGCGCCCGGACTCGGTGTAGAGAAGGTGCACCAGCGTGGTCGGGCGCCACCCCGCGTGCCAGTACGCCGCGCCGCGCTCCGGGGCCGTCGCCCACGGCGCCGACAGCGTCCACACCGGGTCCTGCTCCGCGCGCGCCGCGCAGTAGCTCTCGAGGTGGGCGACGTACCGCGCCACCAGCGCGCTGGTCTGCGCCGGGTCGTCGGACCAGCGCGCCGATCGGAGCTCGCGGCGCAGAGAGCGCAGCCCGCGGAACCAGAGGTGGAACCGTCGGGTCGCGGCGTCCACCTCCATATCCACCTTTCTAGCTCCTCGTCCTTGCCGCCGATCAGAACGGGGCGGCAAGCAAGCCGGACAGGAGGAGGAGACAGGGCGGGCACAGACGCGCGCGGCGCGGGTGGATAACGCGTGCGCGGTGGGATATATAGCGCGCGGCAAGCCATCCGAGCCGTGCAGCCGGGCTGAAAGGACGGCCGAGGCAGCCCGCCGGCGCGGCCGTATGAGGTGGCGATAGGTGGCGCGCATGCAGGAGGACGTGTGTGCACAGAGCACCGGTCGTCCTCCGGTTTGGTGGGCAATAGGAGCCCGTGGCCCGGCGGTGCCAATGGGTGCCGCAGCGTGACGTCTGCTTGGTTGGTAGCGGCAAGCCAACAGGCGGAGCAACCGAGCAAGCGTGTCAAAAGAGTCATCGAAGAAGAATCGTCGGAGGCTGATCGAGCAATAGACGTTTCCGGGCTCCAATATCTTTGCGTATCGTTGAAAGCATGCGAGCTGTGCTAACATCGCGCTCGCGTCACCGGTCGCCGTCGGCGCCTCGCGGTCCTTTTGAGGCGCCGCGCCCCTCGCCCAGAGAGCTCGTGGCCACGTCCCTTGGGTCACGCGGAAGAGTTTTCGTGGCCCAAGGCACGGTGGCCGGTGACGGCCGGGCGACGCGCATAGAAGTTTGCGCCGTTTGAAGCAAAAATTTCGGGTTGGATTCGCTTGATCCCATCTGGATGGCGGCAGATATTTCCGTCGCTCTCCCTCTCGTGTCCGAATTTCTGGACACCGGCGGGACGTTTCGGTGGCTCTCTTTGACATGCGACTAATTTTTTTTTTTTTTGAGCGCAACGGACAATGGGGATAGAGTTGTCTACTGGTGCCCCCAAACCCCAAGGTCAGATTTCTACTTTCCGGCTTCAAAATGGGGTTTTTTATATGCCGGATATGGCGGCCGGCCTGGACTTTAGAAGATTTGTTTATCCCCGGCCCGCCACAAGTCTTTCACACTGATGCTTGACAAGAAGAAGAAAAGATGTCTGAACAATTCAGGCAGCAGTTGGAAATGGTCGATGGAAATATCCTAAGGTAAACATCCACGTTGATTAGTGCAGATTGCACAGCACAGCCGGGGTTAAGTTATGGTACAGAGATAGAGCCGATATGCAGCGTGCCGACATCTTCAGAACTGAGGCATTTTGAGATGGCAGATTGGCATTTCCTTCTTCCTATCCTGCTTCCACAGCAGAGATAACCACCGGTTCGGTTCACCGGACTAGCGGAGACAGTCCCGGCGTCGCCGCAACCAGCGAGATAGCTATGGCTTTGTCTGAGAGTAGCAGTTACCTCCCTCACGCGCGGTCTGCTTCTCGGATCGTTATGGATGCAATCCTGGATCACCTCTCAGATGGTCTCTAGCCCATCTTTCCTGTCAGCGTTCAGCGTAGGATCAAGGAAAGCGGAAATGCCCCTGTCGCTGCTTATGCACTCATGAACCTAAGAACATCGTTCAGTTTTCTAAGATGAGGCTGGTTTTCTTTTCAGCGGCTCAAATGATCTGCCGTTGCAAAGTGTTCCGTGTCACAGCCAAGCTGTCTAGGGAGCTCCCGTGTTCAGAGTGGAAGTTTTTGCCGAGATAATTTCGAGTACTAGAAGCAAAACCAAAGTAGTAGACATTCCTGCAAGGATGGCCGACACTTAGGATGTTTCTGTCAGAGATCTGTCAGAGATTTTAACTTTTGATTCTTAAGAAGAATTAGGAGAACGTTATCAAATGCTATTTTTTCAAGATACTGTGAAGTGATTATCTGAAATAAATAAAATAATTGAAAAGTAAAAAAAATAGTTTTTTCTGATTCTGTGCAGTGATTATCTGTTCTGATTTTAAGAGCTTATTTTAGATAATAAAAACAATTATTTTTAATCACAAAATCACTTCACAGAAAAATTATGAGTAAATAAAAAAATCAAGAATTAAAAACTCTGCTAAAAAAATTAAGAGCTAAGACCTCAGCCAAAATGGCCCTTATTTGTGGTGATCGAACAAGATCACCATTTCTCAGATGTTTCCCTTCGGAAATCAGTCCATGCCACTCGCTCAGGTCCACAATCTGCAAAAGGCAATCAGGTTGGATCCGGTGTGACTCAATTTTGTTGCAAAATAGCGTGATGGTTCAGCACCAAGAGGTGACAAAATTTGTTGGAGTTCCGTCAGCGAAAAATGTTGAATCGGATAGGATAACATGTACATTTGCAGCACCGTCATAGTATTATTAGTACGCACCTATCACTACAATCGATATGCTCAATACCTTCCCTGCGGTATCAGTTTTGCAAAAATGATACTTAAGAGTAGTAGTAATGAAACAGTCGCGCAAGGTGTCAAGCTGCAAAACTACTAAATCTCTGCCCCAACTCTGCCAAACGAAGCAAAGATTAAGAAAGTGGATGTCACGATGAAGCAGGATCAGTTAGCTGAAAGATGAACTGCGAAACGCTCCCTCCCTGGCCTAAGGGTTTGCTCGGTCGTAAGCGTGGATTCATTCCATTTGTATCAAGCAAATATATTTAATTATTCATAAAATTTTTTATTAAAAGAAGAATGAATTCTATCTTATAATTTATCTTTCCCAATCCGATTTTGTTTGAGACGTGTGGTTTCATTCCTCATCATAAAAGAGAAAAAATAGATATAAAATGAGTTTTATTTTTATCTTAAAAAAATTTCATCAATAAAATTTAAATAATTAATATAAATTTACTTAATATATGTATACGAAGAATCAATCCCGTGGAGAAATGATTACTAATCTAATGGGTACACGCGACTTGGATGGGGAAGCAGTGAAGCACATCTCCTGCCGAACATATCTGCGCTTCAACCGAACTAAAGATTTTCATTGATTGCGCTCCAGGCAAATGTTGAAGTGAGAGTCAAGCAATGGCGACTTGGGCTGGAACCCTGTAAATTTTCACAGGAACGGACCTTTTATGATGATAGAGATTACATTGGGCACGTTTGTTTCACGAGACTGCAACTGTGTGTTTTTTATTATAACCGACAGTAAAATTTGTACTACGCTACAGTGTTTTGTGCAGTCTAAATCCGTAGAAATTATCTGATCCGAACATGCCTATTAACTTCACTCTAGGACTCGTGCAGATATTTTCTAAGACTAGTGTTGCAAATCGCACCATTGCTAAACGTGAGAAACTCAGATAGCAAGAGCGGTTTGCAGCACGAGGATGTCCACCAAGTCACCAACTTGCGGAGCCATTGCCGCTCGCGTTTTGCGCCCGTTCCTCCGCTCTCGCAGTTCCCAACTTCCTACTCGCCCCGACGCCGCCGGATTTGCCGAACAAGGCGCAATTTTTGCCGGCCGGAGATGCGCAACGTACATGGCGTGACGCCGCTGCTCAACTCTCGTGCTCGCTTACCGGTAGGCGGCACCGCACGCGTCTGCGTGCCACATCTCGCAATTTCGCGTCGGCTGATCAGTTATTGTTAGCGTCTTCAGACGACGATGCCGAGGCCCGGGTGAGGCGCCGCGCGGAGATGGGCAACGTTTGCGGCGGACACGTTCGCCGATGAAGAAAAGCGCCGGAATTCCTCGGCGACCTGGCATCACGGGCGGAACCGTCGTTGCTCGTACGAACCGCCACTGATCACGCCATTGAACCCGACAACCAAATCGGCGTACTACTACGTAGCCCGAAGCTACCGGAGCGTGGCATGCCTACGGGCTACGGCACGGCAGGAGTAACGCAGAGGCGAGGACGATGAGTCCGGCCGGAAACGGGGAAAGGCAGGCAAGCCGACGACGTGCTGGTACGCACGGAATTGATGGGTGGGTGAGGCGGTGTCGGGTGGGGACGTGGGGTAGGGCGCAAGCAAGCGAGCGTTTTTCGCAGCGGTGGACGGGGTCCTGGGCTGTCGGCGTCGGTGGGTGGTTCCCGAGTCCACGCCGCGTTCGCGTCGGCGCCGGCGCGCTTGCCGTGCCGTCCGCGACAGTGCGCGACCGGCAAAGGGAGCCGCACGCAGCAGCGGCCTACGACCGTCTGTGTCCAATTCAATGTGGACCGACGGCTTGGCTCTCCGGGCCCTGGCCGCCGGTCAGTCACGCAGGCGGAACTCGGGAACAACGTAGTGGTCCAGAGGTGAGCGGAGCGGGCTTTTCATGGCCGGTCGGTCACCGGTGCTTCACGGTGAATCGGAAGTTGTGGCGATCGTAACCCGCGGCGCGGCGACACAGTCGGCTGTGGCTTGGCAGCTGCTGCAGGCTGCACCGTGCGAGAGGTGCCGGTTCGCTTCGGCCATGGACGCATGGATCGAACACTCTTGAAAATCATAAGAACTAAACAAAAAAAGAGGATGACTCCTCCTACTTCGTTATTCCCGGCGTGGATACGGTCATATTTGACGGATGAAGTGGATGAACCGATGACGATTAACTTGGCACACCAAGCCAAGGCCGGACGCCGCAAGCAATCTGCCGTCCTATTTTCCGGCCAGGTCGCCACCACCGAACAGAGGAGACAAATTGCTCGCGCCGTAAACGATGGCCCACTGGGCCCCATCGTCGTCACCCACCCCGCGAGGGATTGAGATCCCCTGACGAGCGTTTATCTGACCACCGTCCGTTAATTCTAAGTTCGACGGTGTGGATCTCTTCCGCCCAGCCCCGCCAGCGCGCGCGCGGAGCCAGCCATCAGCCTCACCCTCTCTCTCTCTCTCTCTCTCTCTCCAGCGTGAAGTCCTCTTCCCTGTCCGTGCGCGAGAGCTACCTCATCTCTTTCCTCCTCTTTCGGCGCCTGAACGCAAGCCGGCGACCACCTCAGCAGTCACCCGAGAACTCAACCCATGCTCCCCACCTGACACGCCCGCGCTTGCGCGGCTCCCGTGCCTCGAGGCCGCGCGAAATACCAGCCCTGCCCCTGCCGCCCGCCATCCATCGGGAAAGCGCGCCCACCGTGTGCCGTCCGTCCGGTCTCCAGCCAGACCCCGGTGTCCTCGCCTGCGCTGGCCTGGCCATCCGCGTCTTTGTCCCACCCGCCCGGCCCCGTCTCCTCCGAACACCTCGCTCGCTTTCGCCGGTTACCCGGTCAAACGCATCCAACGGCGGCACGTCTCGGTCGCCACGATGCCTTGCGCCCGCCGGTCAGGTCACCCCGGGCACCGTGTCACGTGCGACGCGCGTGCCGTCCTCGGCCGGCGCCCCACTCCTCGCCTCCCCTCGCCGTGTCCTTTTATTCCAACCGGACTCGCCGTCTTACCGCACACCCGCAATTCACGCCAGCGCAACGACTTCCGTGCTCGTCGTCTCTCGGGGGCCGGGGCTAGGGTTCGCGGCGAGATCTGATTCCGGCGGCCTGAGGAACACCAAGGGCTGAGACATGGAGGTCAGGGAGATGGCGATGGCCGCCGCCGCCGCGGCCGCCGCGTCCGGGGGAGGTGGGTGCAAGCTGCCGCCGCCCAACCCCAACCTGCCGTACCGCGAGGACTGCTGGAGTGACGGTGAGACGGCGGCGCTCGTTTCCGCCTGGGGCAGCCGCTACATCGAGGTCAACCGCGGCAACCTGCGCCAGAAGCAGTGGCAGGAGGTCGCCGACGCTGTCAACTCTCGCCGGGGGGCGTCCGCGCGCCGCCGCCCGCCGCGTACCGACGTGCAGTGCAAGAACCGCGTCGACACTCTCAAGAAGAAGTACAAGGCCGAGCGCGCCCGCAACGCGCCCTCCGGCTGGTCCTTCTTCCAAGAGCTTCACCACCTTGTCGGACCCACCCTCGACGCCTCCGCCTCCAAGAGGCCCTCCCCGTCGCCATCCCCTCAATTCGCGCTGCCCTTCCATCCCCCGCCCATAAGGAAGCCTCCCTCTCCTTCACTATCACCGTCCCCGCCTCCGCCTATGGCTTTGCCGCTGCCAAATTATCGTCGTGGGTCTCCGCTCCCAGCTGCTGCCCTCATCCAGCAAGAAGCTGCAGCGGCAGCCGCTGCGATGTCTGATTCGGGTGACTCCAGTGATGCAGGTGGGAAGAACAATTACAACTCACAGCAGTCACCGTTGCGCTCCATGTCAGCGCTCTCTGGCCATAAAGAGAAGCGCAACAGACATGAGACTGGCAGCAGTAGTGACAAAGGTTTCAGGGAGCTTGCTAGGGCAATCGATGCTTTTGCGGAGATGTATGAGCGCGTGGAGAATGCGAAGCAAAATCATGCATTGGAGATGGAGCGACAACGAATCAACTTCCTTAAGCAACTGGAAGTGAAACGCATGGAGAATTTTGTCGACGCCCATGTGAAGCTTATGAGAGCAAAGCGCACAAAGAAGATTTCAGGCACTGCTGCTGATGGTGCTGCTGGAGTGGAGTTGGTTGCCACCATTGCTGCGCAACCTTTCTTCTCTACCTCCACCCTCCACTGATGTTGGGAAAAAGTTTAGGTATGATCTGAACTTAGATTAGCTATTTAGTTGTATGGTAGACTATTATTCACCCTCCATTGATGTATGCATGCTAAAATGTTAAAGGCTTTATAAATAGGATGGGGGGCATAGGCATATGCATGGTGCTATCTCCTTTTATTTTTCTAAAATGCATGTTGAGTTGCTGACATCCTTTTTAAATTTGACCATTAGTATGTGTAAAATTATTTAGACTTCTGATGTGAATTTCTATTTAGTAGATTCTCAGACGCCAAGAAAAGCTAATCACTACATGCTTCCGCGTTACGCATCTTTAACATTTTTTTGTTAAAATTTAGTTAGGAGCATTATTATTCCTGATTTATTGAGTTGATGGGATTATTGTTCGGTAAAGATTCAAGATGAAGTGTGTAGTGTCGATGCATTTAATTTTGGCATTGCTACTGGTTATGTTAGCAACTCTCTTCGGATTAGAGGTGACGTGGGGAAGAAGAAGAAGGAGAATTGGGGAAGAATGAATAGGATTGGGAGAATTCTGAATTCTGTTATTCCTTACCCCTTTGCTGCCAACGTTTAGCAGTATTTATAGACTTTAACTCCCATTGGGCTGGCTCACTCCACACGCCACTCTGGGCCGCACACACGCACATTGGGCTCTACAACCCACTTCTCCTTGGTGCCAACGTTTCAAGTTTGCATCTCGTGCTTCCGGCTCAGCGGACGTAATAGGTTATTCACAATAAGTTTTTTAGCCTTTCAAACTGGGTACACATGTAGTATTTATCCATGTGTGTACTCACACTACAACACACACCTATACACACCTCTAGCCCTATATCTGCACACAGTCTCTACAATCACATCCTTCGAGAGATTATCAGAACCACCAAGATCCGATGCGCGACATGGATGTCACCTTCCCATTGTGGCACCACATGTGCAAGAGGCTTCACCTGAAATTTATTTGGGAATAAATTTTGGTGAATGGGGAAGAACAGCAGTGAGAACACCCGAGTATGATTCCTGGGAATCCAACTCGGATGAGCTACGTGCTCACCAGGTGACGCTAGCCATCTGAGCTATTGCTTGGTCTCATGTTGTGAGTAAAATTGCAAGAGTTAGGGCCCTTTGACAGACCTTCTCTAGTAGTCATCCTCTGACAAGAAATGATTTTGTGATGGAAGGTGCTTATCTTTGGTTCTCTAGGATAAACTCTTAGGGCCCCTTTGGCAGAGCTCTCAGCTTTTGATTCTCAGTCAGAATCTGGGAAGCTCTGTCAAACGCTGTTTTTTAGAGAAGTGATTCTTATCTGATTCTGTGAAGTGATTCACTGTCCTGATTCTAGAAGTTTATCCTAGAGAATAAAAAAGAATCACTTTCAGCCACAGAATCACTTCACAGGAGAATCATGAGTGAATCTAGAGAATCAGGAGCTGGGAGCTCTACCAAAGGGGCCCTTAGAATCACTTCAGAGAATCACTTCACAGAATCAATCAAGAATCACTTCTTAAAAAACAAAGGTTGGTACAGCTTTACGGATGCTGACTTTGTGAATCTCTGCCAAAGCGGCCCTTATTTGTAACATCAGAGATATTGGTAGACTACTTCTATTAAAACTTTTGTCAAAATTGTTACCATAGCCCTGTACATTTAATCCTATCATGTAATAATATTTCCATCCTTTGTCTGGGATATGCAGACTAGAATTATGTTTCATCTGAATTTTGATTTGTATGATTATTGTTTTACATCTTGAATTGTTTATTTGTGCGGTTCACTGATGTGTATGATGAGTTAAATTTGATATCATAATATCATTCTTGTGTGCCTGGTTAAAAAAAATGATGGCTGGACCTTGTAATCCAAACCCAGACAAGCATTTGCATAGGGAAGCTCTTTGCTGGGAGCTGTTGTTGCAGATGATCTTTAACATATTTCCCTGCATTGGCATATGAGTACCCAGTCTTCGAGTACCTTTTTTTTTTGTAATACCCATTCCTGTAACTTTAGTTTAACATGTCTGGTGAATACGCAATCCTTTTTACATGGTTGCTGCTACCTTTTATTTCTTTGTTGTCTTATGCGAAAGTGCAACCTTAAAGTCTTATAAAATTCAATAGCAATCATTTCACTGGTCAAGTTTCCATCAAAAGCAAATTTTGGTCATGTATATTATCCCAAGATGATAATAGAGTAGTTACGGATCGAATTATCTTCCAAACAAATAAGGTTGGGAAGAACGATGATCTGTTATTTGCTCTTCAAGTAACATGATAGAAAATCTATGTTCTTATTTTCTTAACCATATCCTAAAACAGAACAAAATATGTTGTTTTTTTACTTTATATGGAAATAACGCCTCAATGCTATGATTTGACTATCATAAATTTCTTACATGATTTATTGATTGATCTATGTTCTGTTTCTACAGATCATTGGAGGCAATCTCATCTGAACAATGGGATATTTATTTCGTCCAGATCTCACTGGCAGCATACTGTCAATGGGATATTTATTTCGTCAGTCTGCTTAGGTTTGTTGCAGTTTGTAATGTGGTACATGAGGTTAAATGAGGACTAGAAATTCGTACTGTGAAGCTATGTTGACTTTTCTTTTGATAGTAGTATTTACCTGATTGTTTTATTGACAATGTAACTCTGAACTTACCTCTGACCTTGTTTAGAAAGATGTGATGGAAAATATTGTCACAACATGTTCGCATCGCTGTCCAGATTATTTGGATTCAGTTAAAAAAAATTGACAGATACTACCTGGACTTCTGAATTGGTAGTGGACAGATATTGCCTGGTATTTATAGCCGGCTTAACTGAGACAGCGAAACTGTTATTTTGTGGGGGTTTTTTGGTGATGCTAGATTGGAGCTCTCGAGAAGCTCAAGGAGGAAGAGTGTTTATACTATACCGTTGTGGTGAATATAACATCGTAATAGGCAAGATCTCTTGCAGGCCACTGGAAGGAAATGTCCATTAACAATTACGAGTACTGAGTACTGGCTCTTCTCAAGGTTGTTCCAGGCTTCCAGCGACAGCACAAATTCGTCTAGATGATGATTCTTCAGTTTGAGCTATCGGTGCTAGCAGTCTGCCATTTTGTACTCCGTATATGAAATGGGCGAGCAAAACATGTTGACTATTCAGTGCGATGATATGTACGACCAAAAAAGAATACCTCTTCGTAGTCCTATCGGAGGTTGAAGATCGGAACGAGAAGACGACGCCCCTGCTCAGTCGTTCGTCCTCATGGACTCCTGATGTCCGCCAAAGGAAACAGGTAGACGACGATCAGCAGTGCTGTATGCCTGTATCTTCATCACTCCGCGCGCCTCCCGCCATCACCTAGATCGTCATCATCGATCGGTACATGTACATGCTTCCGCGCCACGTAGCGCCACGCTTATCGCATGACCCATGGTTCCCTCGTGCTCCCGGTTAGCACCTAGGTGGAAATTCACTGGGATCCGCATAAGCTGCTGCTAAGGATCGCGAGTTGGAGGGTTTAAAAAACCGGCGGAAATCGGTCTATTTTTACGGTTTTCGATAAAATTAATTTGATTTGGTTTAAAGTATATTGATTGGTTTTGACTCGAAAACACGGCAGACACTGTAGCTCAAATTGGGCTAACCGACCGGTTTTGGATGAGAAACAAAACGGGGTACTGTGCCGATTTTTTTAACCTTAGGCCCGGGCACTTCCTTTTGCTTGGTCTCGGGAAAGGTCGCACGTTGCGCCTATCTGCATGTGCTACATGAATTGGGCCCTGGTCCTGTTGGTTCCGCTCGCTTTCTTCGATTCTTTTTCCTTGCCTTCAGCACGATTAAAGATCGAACGCGTGCACATTACACAGAGACTTTTGCTTATGGGAGTACTTTATTGTAGAGGAGTAAGAACCTCCGGACACTGGCAAAAGCAGCTGGGAGTATGTCACAAGGCAAACAGGAAGACTACAGTACTATGCAGAGGAGTAGGAGTAGGAAGCAGCAGGCCGTGGTTCACAAAACCGCTACAGTATCGATTTTTGAAACTGTCAAAAATCGATCGGTTAATCGTTAAAACTGAGTGATTTAACTTTTTATTATAGTATTAATAATAATTTTCGAGCAAAAATCGATCGATTTATAAAACTGTACCGTAGCGGTTTATTATGGTTTTATAAACTCTGGTCCTGGCAACCATTGTGATCTGACCTGAAGAGAGGTGTACGGAGTATGAAACTGGAATTCTGGCCGGGCCACCACTGCTCTCCGCTGCGACTTTTCTTACCCTGGCGCCGGCCGGAGAGATTCTCTGCGTGCACCTTTGGCATCCAGGCCGGCCAGGTTCTGAGTTCTGATGGATTCGCTCCCGCCTCCCTCGTGCATGGGGATCCATGTGGAGAGAGATTACCGTTTCGCTTTACGTACCGTTCTTGCACTTGGATTTTCTGTAGGGACATACCCAGTTCGTGCTCTCTGATCCGCTCGGCTCCCCTGGTCCGGGCCTCTCCGTCGCCGGAGTCGTTAACGATGCCCCTCCTTAACCAGAGGAAGGAAACGGTTTGTGAGCGGAAGGACGCCCCTGCCGAACTCGCTCGATGGCGCTCTCGTGCCGAAACCCAACGACGCGTGCAGTTGCAGGTGGGGTAGCGAGACGGACCGGCGCCGTGGCCACCTCCTCTTTCCGGGTACACGGTGCCAGGAGATCGCACTCGGTCGTGTTCCATCAACCGCCTGGCCACTAATCCAGCACGGAATTGGCCAGATCGGCGCGGGGCGACGATCTCAGGTGGCGCGCGTTCCGGTTCCGGGGCCCGGCTGCCGCTGGTGCCGCGCGCTGTCCACCTCCAGCCCCCAGGACGGTCGTACTCCGTACTCGCCACTAGGCGAGCATCGTGGTGCGGCTAGTTCTAGAGCTACTACTACCGTACTAGTACGTACGAGGACTTCTCATGGCGATCCTTCAGGCTTTCACAGTGCCCTTCTTTATAGAGCTGTACAAGTACTATCTCATGCACGATGCGTCGTCTCCAACTTGCCGATCAGTCTCCATCGCTTCAAAGCGAAATTGCCAGAGGTCCTCGAGAAACCTTGGTGCCCCGGTAAAAGTAGTAGTACTAGGAGTAATAGTTGCTTCGTGAACCCCAGGACCAGGGTCCAGGAGGGGATAGCATGCGGCATGCGCGCAGTTCCCTTTTTTGCTCCTTGGTCTGCTCGATCAGGCAACGAGAACTACAGTAGCAGGAGGAAGCCGGGTGGGCGGAGACACAGGGCACGGCGCAGCGTGCGTGTTGTCTCTTGGGCTCCATCCCATTAGCCGGCAGGTGGTCGCGTGCGTCTCCGATCACATCAGCAGACGCCGCCGCAAGCGTGAATCCGTCGAAGGGTGTACATTTTGCGGTGATGGATGTTTACGGGAACTATGGATGGAGATTTTTTTTTTAATTATAGATTTAGCACTTCGTAGCTTTATTATAACGTTTTTATGCTACTGCTATACTCTATTTTTTTTATCAGAGATGTTACTGTACTTAGCTTCATATCTTTAATTAATCTCAACGGCCGATTTTTAAAAATTAGTAACAGATTTATTATTTTTAATACTAAATTTATTATTTTAAATACCTTTGAAATCTAATTAAATAAAACAAAACGACTATAATTAAAGTATAATTAACTTTACATCGTAACATCTTTTTTTTTATCTGTTCATTTTTTATCAGTCAATAGACTGAAACGCATGTGCTTCATTAATTGAGCTAAATTTAGAGCCCAGAAACACACTGTTTCCATCTGATCTAGCGCTGCACCGGTAGCTGCTTTGAGCGGTGGCCTGATGGGTCTTTTTTTTTCTTCTTAGAATCATGTCGTTTCTATCCTTGGGGACTGCTGCAACACATGAAGGTGAATCAAATTCAGTTACAAGTACTAGCACTGTACAAACCATCCGGAGAGACGAGAATTAAGAGTGTAGTAACAGGCAACCAGCGTGAATCCATCCAAGCCAAATGCATCGGCCTATCGACCTAATGCATCGTTGTGCGCTGGGAGTCCAGGTACAGTTACATACACACATCAGCAGGCTAAACTACGGGTCTTTCGAAAAAAAAAAGCAGGCTAAACTACGTGGCGGCAAGCATCGGCCTTCCGGTGAAGTAACAAAAGCAAGCAACGAAAGGGGTAGCATTCACGCGAACCACGGCTACTACTCCGGGAAGTAACAAGGACCATGTACTAGTACAGTACTCGGTCGCACGCATTGGTCAGGTGCAGGTCAGGCACCCACAGCCAGCGCCTGCACTGCATAGAGGCAAGTGCCGGTCTCGGGCCGGCCATGCAAAGGCTGGTTCACACATGGAGGGGTACTGGACTAAACAAAGGCACCAGTGTTGCTAGTAGTACACTTGTGCCACCTCCTGCCGCTGTTGCCGCTCCTGCTGTGGCATGCAGCTCTTCACGGCGGGCGCGCTGGGCACCCTGGCGCGCAGCTCGAAGGCGCCGAGACGGTGGTCGCCAAGGCGGGTCTTGTACGCGGCGCTCTTGTACTCGGCCCACGTGAACTCCCTGTACAGGCTCGGCTCCCCCTCCCGCATCACCTGCGGCAGCGGCGCGATCCGCTGCGACGGCGCCGGGCCGCCGAAGTAGATGAACGAGAGACGCGACTGCAGCCCCTCCGGCGCCACCACCCGGTGCTTCACGCTCTTGAACCGCCCGTTCGTCAGAACCTGCATGCACAAACATAGAGCAACATCGATCAGTACTGTTCTGTGCTACGTACACTAGTGAAAATGGATCCATGCAATGCACAGGGAATGAAAAGAGAGATGATAAAATAGTACGGATATACCTGCAGCGAGTCTCCGACGCTGATGAAGAAGGACTCCGGGTCGGGGAGCACGGGGACCCACCTGCCGTCCCTGAGCTTGATCTGGAGGCCCGCGGTGCCGTTGGACCTGAGCACGGAGATGATCTGCGGGTCCGTGTGCTCCCCGAACCCCGTCACGCCGCAGTCCGGGCAGGGCGGGTAGTGGTTCACACGCAGCATCTCGTCGCTGCCTTCGCTGCCCAGTACCATCCTCCGTAGCAGCGACCGGTCCAAGCCCAGCCCATCCGCCATCAGCTCCAGCACTCGCCCGCCCACTTCCCTCACCGCCGCTGTGTACTCCTCCAATGCCATCCTGTTGCGTGTCCATGCGTTAGACAAGGACGGTTCTTTACTGCGCACATGCACGCACGTACTCCGTAGAATTGAATCATCGTAATAATCTAATACGAGTACTATTCTAAAACTGCGTACCGGAGCGCGAACGGCAGCGAGGTGCGAGCAACGGAGTTGGAGTTGACGGAGAGGAGGAGGTACTCCAGCCAGCCGACGTCGCCGTTCAACCCGATGCTCTTGCTGCCGTAGCCCAAGGGACGCGCATCGCCGGACATGTCCCGCTTGTCCTGCGCCGGCAGCGCAAAGAACGCCGTGGCGCTGGCCTCCAGCGCGTCGACGAGGCCCGCGGGCACGCCGTGGTTGGTCGCCTTGAAGAAGCCGACGCTGCGGCACGCGTCCACCATGGCTGCCGACGCCCCCGGCGCCGACAGGTCGACGGATGGGATGGCGGCCCGCTCGGCCGCATTGCACTTGGGGAAGGGTATCAGGGGAATCTGGTCGATCGAGCTAGGAGCTGTTATCGCGACCATGGCTAGCGGTGGAGCTACTGCTCTGCTTCTGCAAGTGGAAACAGAGGTTCGATCTGCTGGTCGGTCTCGGTCCTTGTCACCTGCAGCAAGCAAAACAGAGCAGGAACAGAGGAGCGAGGCGAGAGAGGGAGGCAGTGTTGTGATGCACGTTTGCACCTGGGGTGATCGGTCGGGGTGCGGGCCTGGGCTATATATAGGCGGCCAGAGCATCACAAAGGGTGCATTAAACGGAGGATTTGGACATCCAGCTAGTGAGACTTGAACAGTACGAATTCGCTTTGGTACTGTATTGACTTTTCAAAAGTATTGATTATTGCTGACCTGAACTTGTGTTGCTACTAGTAAGACTCAAGCGTTAAAAGGTGACTTAATATATCCAAACACATGGACGCTGACACAGATAAAATTCCGGTACAAAACAAAACCAGTGTTCAGCGGCATTCCTCTGCGAACTGCGACACGATCCCGTAACGTGGCTTTCACGACGTGACGGGTTTAAACCCCGACGCAAACTATTGTGCAGGCATGCATGCGTACTCCTGTAGTACAACACAACGACACCACGTAGACCAGCCGGCCGGAAATCGACGTTGAGGAAGGAGGCCTCGTGGCTTTGGTGTACCGTGTACGGCACAGCCGGCCGGACCAGAGGCAAGTTAACGTCGATCGTTCCGCTGGCAAATAGGAACCGGTGTTTGTTCATCCAGGGCAACATCGAAACGCTCTGGAAATGGAACGGTGCGGTCGTGATTCGCCGTGCAAGTCAATCGGCGTGACCGGTTTAAGCCGTGACACACAGGCTGATCGCGACTGTGGACAGCGAGACGGATGGTTCAGTTCTTGGACGAGCAGCATGAGTTGTAAATTACTCTTATGTATCCCCTGATTGATCAAGCAGATTAACAGTCAGTCAGGCACTCAGGCTTCAGCCCGTGCGCCTTCACTCGGTCGGGGTCGGTATACACACGCGGCGTCCTGTCCGAAAGTTCGGACTTGCCCTCGCCGTACGTTCGACGCCCCCGTAACGCGGCGTGGCCACCAACACCAGCTGTCGCGCGCCGTGGTCCCCACCACCGGGTGTTAGCAACGCGCGCGGTCCACGGCGTCGGGGGAAGCCAGCCAGGGAGGACGGACACGGTCTCGGACCCGGCCCCGCCGGGCGCGCCCGTCCCTCGGGTCCCCGATCGAGAACCAGCCGACATGCGTCTGACGCTGCCACCGCGCGTGGAGGGTCCGCGGCCACCCGTCGGACAGCGCCGCCGCCGCATTATTGGCCCCGACGCCGGATCCGTTGCGTCCAGCCGGCAGGACCGGGCCCAGGGCGGCGGGGGACGGCGATGGCCTGCGTGCGCGCACGTCCACGTGCATGCACATCTCGCCGCTGTCACCTGCCGCTGTTAGCTTGGGTTGGGTTATCTGGGCCCCCTAGCGCGCACCACGTAGGTGTCGAACGGCCGATCACGCATTCGCGCGCGTTCCGGCGGTACGGTCCCCCGTCCGGCTGTATCGATCGAGCCGGCGGCCGCCGCGCGCGGCCCGCAGTTGCGTCGGCCATCGTTCCGGATCGATCCGCGCCTGTACGATCCGAACTGCATGCATGCGATGGCCAGGTGTAATCCGGCCGGCAGGTAGGTGACGCGTTCCATCCCACAAAGCCATGCCACGGTCTACCTAAGCTCGATCGATCATAGACGGAGCACCAGGATACACGGTGCATGGGGGGCGGGCGACGGCGGGCGGCCTGGCTAATCTGATGGCGATGACTCCACCGGTGGGCGCAAGTACAGACGTGTCAGGCGACGTGTCCATCGCGCTGGCAGATGCACCCCTGCTAGTGCGTGACGTGTCAGTCGTGTCCATCGCGCTGGCAGATGCACCCCCGCTAGTGCGTGTGCCCAGCCTTAGCTAGCCGCTCGTTTGTGACACAGGCACGCGTTCCTGCCAGCGTCGTCCATGTCCCTCCTCCTAGCTGCAGCACAAAGCTACACGATCACGCGACCTCTAACGGGGCGTCGCTTCCGCTCGCTCATCCTTAGCTTGTTGCAGCGAACGCGACCGGGAGGTGCGCCCGCCCCTGCGCTGTGCCGTGCATCTCCACGTGAGCCGCACGGGGCTCGGATTGCCCAGTCCCAATGGAACAGCAACACGGGGCCCACACCTCGCTGGCGCCATGGGTGTTCTGACCGACCCTTTCTGACTATTCGTTGCACCCGAAGCTGCAGCGTCGATCAATGGTGCGTAGTACTTGGATCAAACAGCTGCTGCCCCCCTGCTGCTTCTTCCTTCGAACTGCTTCTTAAGATGGACAGTGAGTTACGGTTTACTGATTCATCGCCACTGAAATTACTGACAGATTACGGTACTGGGTCTCTGAAGGACCTGTAATGGGCCCAAAGTTGAGTAGGACAAGAGAATGGCCTCTTCGACACTATTGCTAAGCCCAAAGCTGGCCTACAGCTGTCCTGCTGCCCAGGGCCTCCGGTCTATTTCCTGCCTGCACGGATATGGACAACATTTTGATTTTTCTTTTCATATTTTCGGAAGCAAGAGCCTTCCAGACCCGAAGTTTGCCTGATCCGCAGCACCACTGATGAGGCCGCGGCCTTGTCGTTCCAGACTCAACACTGCAACCAGTTTCCTGTTTGCATTGCTCTTTAACCATTGTTACCCGTGCATTCTAGTAGTTTAGAGAGAAAGAGAACCATGGATATAGCTATTCTGTCGACAAATATCATAGTTCATGGATGATGTGTCTTTGTCCCCTCCATCTCTGTTCAGTTCAAGAATGTTTTCACCACTGCACAAAACTATCTCCCACTTAAGCTACAGGCTGTCTACAAATATAACCACAACTGTGTTCACTGCTGAGTAATGCAATAGTAACAGCAAAATGTATCATTCAAAAGTTTAGCAAGTCCACTAGATCAGGAGTTAGAGGACAAGTTGATAATAGTAGACTTGGATACACATTCACACAGAATGCTACGGCTCTTTCATTTACGAATTTCATATGAACAGATCAGAGGTATGCACGAACATAGAAATCCAAATTGACAAATTCGATTTAATTTGGTCAGCCTCACGGCAATCTTGCAGCAGAACCTCAATTCGATTGAACACTTGAACTTGCACTAACGCCAACTGGGAGTGTGTTGTACAACACAGCGTGTTTTCACTGCATTTGTTACTGAATGTTTCTTGCTCGCATCAATGCTTCTATTTTCTCAACATCCTCAGGTGCGTCCACACCGTGTGCATCATGGTCGACTTTTATCACCTGCAACAAATGAAAGAAAACAGAAACATAGAGTAGCTTTATCAACTCAGTTTATCAAGCAAGAAAGTTATCATATTGGCCTCTGCTAAAGCAGAGACAGTTCAAAATAATTATAGCTATTTTCGGGCTAACATTTGAAGAACAATACAGATTGAATACCCAGGATTTCAAGGAGCCATAGTTAAAACTGCAGATGAGTAGTAAGGAACTAGCATACATGGACTTTTTGTCTAAAAATTGTTAATAAATAAACAGGCACTTCCTTTCTCATGTTTGTTGAAATTCCATGTCACATTACCTTCATTCGATACCCACTCTCAAGAACTTTAAGTTGCTCCAGGTCCTCTTCCAGTTGTAACGGGGTTGGTGGAAGTTCTGGATAAATCTTCAAAAACTTTGAATCAAAGCCCTGTATAAGGAAACAGTGAGTTAACTACTACAGTGTAGCGTGTTGCATCCACAAGTTTATTGGTAGATTCAAATGTTCAACATAATGAAACACAAAAAGAGGTCCGTAAGATACCGCAATTCCCAGATGAAGATGGTATGGAAACTTGGGATTGACTTTCCCAGATCTGAAATGTTCATCAGACAATTGCATGTGAAAATGTGGTTGATGTACGAGCTCAAGTAAACTCGAATATAATACTAGCATCTCACATGTTAAATGGGATCAACCCCCTTGAGAAGTATATTGCATAACCCTGATTATCAATAACACACTTCACACGATTTGTATCGAATGCATCTTCAGGTTTCAATGAAGTGATTGCTGTGCTGAAGACTGCATCAGGAGCTCGCTGCAATCAAAATTGGCATAATTTTTTTTCATTGTCAAAAATGAAAACAGAAAACACCAAAGACAATGTTGCTTAGGAGACCACCTGCAGTGCCATAACTACACCATCTATTATCTCTGGTTCAATAAGAGGCTCATCTCCTTGGATATTGACAACAATATCATAATGTTTGTCAAGCTTCGTAAGTGCCTCGCAGCAACGTTCGGATCCTAATTTGACGAACATATGCCAGTAAACCAATAATGCAGTTTATCAAGTGATCACAGAAAGATGATATAACTATAAAAACACAAGAAGTGGTAAGTGGTACCATTTTTGCATGATTCTGATGTCATTATAACATCGGCTCCAAATCCTCTGCAGCATTCTGCAATTCTTTCATCATCCGTTGCAACAACTAAGGAGGAAAAGGAAAGAAATGTTGGTATCAAACTGTGAGCACTAAAACCATGCGTACAAGTAAAAGAATCAGGTTATGATAACACATCAATAACTACACTGAAAATCTGCATGTCAAAAAATTTCTGTTTCCCAACTCACCAACATGGTCCAATGATGAAGCTAACATAACCCTCTCCCACGTTCTCTGAAAATTGAAGCTGAGCCACGTGTGAAGCAGAGCCGAGCCGCGCCATAAAATTAAGCGAAGGGAAGAGTGCGGCGCACACCTGGATCATCGGCTTCCCGAGAATGAGCGCGAGCGGCTTGCCCTCGAAGCGGGAGGAGGCGAACCGCGCGGGTATGATGCCCACCGCGCGGCTGCGGAACGCGGCCGGCCGCCGGTACACGTACGCCGCG
>BCLG01001122.1:3506-30898 GCA_001602295.1 Zoysia matrella | reverse complement strand
CTGGGCGCGTCGACACTCTTGCAGCTTCGTGCGGAGATTTCCCGTTAGTTTTGGCTGACTGGTCCGATCCCTGGCTATTTTGAGGCGATTAGGGTTACCTTGGGTGGATGACTTGTGATTTTTCCGTCGTTGGTGCAGTTACACTTGTTACGGTGCTCCCTGGCTCTATGCGTAGTTTTAACCAAGCTGTAGGAGAAATGGTGTTGTCTCGATGCGTTTAAGGTTCAAACACAGGATTGAAATACATTCCTGCCTGTATTACTATGCACCCTCTGGAGCTGAAGCCCTTTAGTTTCCTTTCTATGCATGTAGTATGTCGACAGTATCTCATAAATAGTTCTGAGGTAGCAAAAATTTCTCCATTTTTTTTTTTGTAGAATGACCGTTGATATCTTCAGATCCAGCAATCATGGGCTGAGCATATATAATGATTGCCTATAGCCTTATTATATTTTTTCTATTCCTCTTTGAAACAGGATTTTCAAGAGAAGAGGCTGCTGATGTCATTTGTCAATTTCCATGAGCAAGAAAAGAGTTCTAAGAAAATTGTAACAGAAGCAATAGAGGACTGCATGAAGAAACAAGCAGATAACTTGTTGCAATCACTGGATGTCATCAGTGGTAGGTTATCTCAGTTGGAGTTATATTGCTATAAGCTGGAAAGGTCCATTGGAGAATTACGAAGTGATGTGATGGATTATCACAGTGAAGCAAATCTAAACTTCCGTTGCCTTGAAAAGAATGTTACAGAGGTATGCCCTGTTTTATATTGAATCGTGAACAAGTAATCATTCAATATCGTGTCCCAAATTCTTCGTTTTAATTGTTTGAACTCTGTAGTTTGATGCATAACTCTATGAAGCATTATCACTATGAGAACAAGTTGCTTGGTCTTCAGATTTATTTGTTTCATTTTTCTAATAGACTAATGATTAGACCACAATATGTCATGTTTAAACTTAAAAGGGTAATGTTGATTTGAAGGGTTGAACAGGAGTTACAGGACTCATCGTGTCTGATGAAGGGATTAGATATTTGTCGGCTAAATCAATTGGACAAACATATGGTGGTATCGTTTTCAGTTAAACATGTGATGTTTGCAAATTAGACCGGTTTCTATGAACATAAAATTTGTGCTAATCAGAGTGTTGCGGAGATGCATATCTTATGATGGATTTGAGCTCACACAAACTAAAGACTCCAGAACAATAATATACCAAGTGATTAGGCGTGGCACTAGTTGAGAAGCTAGTATGACATCATTTGAGATAGATGGTTTGGGCTTTATCCAACAGAGGCCTCTAGAGGCATCGGTTTGTAGCGGAATAATAAGTTGGGCCAATAAGTTGAAGAGAGGCACCAGAAGACCAAAATTGACATGGGAGGATTTCATGAACAGATTTGAAGGATTGTAATATCAGCAAGGATCTAGCCTTGGATAGGAGAATGTGGAAGCTAGCAACTCACATGTTAGAACCTTGACTTTAGGTTTCCCCTCTTTTACCCTTTTCTATTTTGGTTTGTTCCCATTTTTGTCCAATTTTTTCTTCCTTTCCATTTTCTTTTTTTTTTTTACCCTTATGCTTTAGCTTTTGCAGGCTTTGACCTGTAGCCTACCCCAACTTGCTTGAGACAAATGCTTTGTTGTTGTTTTTTGTTATTGCATATCTGACATCTAATGCATCTCTCTCTAACTTTTTTCCTTCAGATTTTATATGTCAACTAACTGGACATACTTTCATGGACAGGTTCAGAAATCTGTGCAAGTTCTTCAGGATAAACAAGAGCTTGCTGAGGCTCAGAAGGAACTGAACAAACTTCAAATAATTCATGGGGATTCTTCACAAAGGAGCGAAGGTACTGCTCCTTCAGTTCTTATGACAAGAGAAAATGACCTTGCCCTTGTGACGTTGCCCCAAGTAAATGCTGGTCAGTCTCCAGCTATGCCATTCCAAAGTTGCACTGGGGTTATACTACAGCAACTGGTACCAGTCTCTTTGAGCAACCAACAAGACCAGCAGCGTGCGAACCAAACAACCATATACTGTATGCAAGGCCAAAGTCATCTAGAGCACAGGCAGGCCCAACCAGTGCAAGTTGCCGCTCAATCTCTGCATCCACACACCCAGAACCCTCAGCCACGTACTGTTGTTGATGTACCTCAGATGACAAGTCAGGCACCTGAGTTCTACCTTCAACCTCAGCAGCAATGGCCACATCAAATGGGTCAACAGGTTCAGTCCCAGGGAAGACAGCCGCAACCACATGTATTACAGCAGCAGCAGTACAACAATGTTCACGCTCCTCAGGTGGTTCAGCTGCAAACATCATCTCCACAAGCTCATAGTGCACCTCAAGTCATACACGTGTATCCTCCATATGGATCTCATCAGCCTGCATGTGTTAGCACAGAGGCACGCACCAGGGGCATGGTTGTCCAGCCTTCCTACTCCACAATATCTTCACCCCACCGAAAGCATCATGAAATTGCACCTATATACGTGCAAAGCAACTCAATTTCTGTGCCAATGGTAGAGCAGCATAAGCAGCCTCATCAGCTCAGCAATGGCTTGTTTGGACCTCAACCAAGCAAGTTGGGTCCATGTAGTGTTGCATCATACACGGTACAAGGGAATGCGCAAACTTACAACGCTGCTTATGGAAGCCCTTCCAGCAATCCCCCGGCCGTTGTCACTATGCTTAATCAGCAGTCACAGGCAAGTACCCCAATGATGCTTCATCATTTAGGACCCCAGGCAGTACAGAATCATCGGGTAGACATGGCTGAAAGGGCTGCTCGAATGGGTTACTCAAAAGATCAAGCTGAGAGCATTGCTTTTCGTATGGTGGCTGCAGGTCAGCCTGCAGAATTTAACCCTGTGCATGACAGGCTGAGCTCCCTTAGCAATGTTGTGACTCCACAGGCATGGTCTGGATCGAGTCAATAATGACAACTGGGAGTCTTTGTCCGTTCGCATGACATGTTTCATGTGACATTCATCGGAAGCTCTTCGGGTACTTCCGCTGGCATCTTTTTATTAGCCAGCAGAGTGATCCATATCCCTCAGCTTATTTTTGGTAGCTGTGAGGATACGGTGAAATACTAAGACTTTTAGTGTAGCTATTAAATGATGATTGTTGGCATGTGTCCTACCTTTTAATGGACATATATGCTTGTAACTTGCGGACTTGCATTTGCATGTTTGCGGTATAAAAGATGTGATAAATTTGCTGGTTTTCCCCTTTTGATTGAAGCTTAACATCCAGCCGCATTGCACTGCTGAACTATCTTCTTCTTAGCATCTCTGCCTTCGTGCCGTATAACATGCAGGCCAGGCAACCGCATCTTCATTGAGACGCCATTCTAGTAACACGACTCGAAGCTTGCCGACGAAGCAGCTGGCAAAAGCTAGGAGCATCTTTGCCTCAGCGAGCAAGAATGCGTCAGATCAGCCTACTCTGTCTGAGCACTCGTGGGTTTGGGCATCAACATACCAGCTTTCTTGGACAACACATGCCGCTAAGCACAACAAAAATGAGACCAAAAGCTCGGGCCGCCGACCACAGCGAATAGCCAAACCAGAATTTTGTTTTTTTTCTTGAGAGAGGAAACCAGAATTTTGTTTACCACAGGATAAGATCACTGTGCCCTGGCCCAAGCACAGGCCACGATTCGATGTACTGTAACTCGGACCCTACTCGCGCACATGGAGTCATGGGCTTGAACTCCAAATCATGACAGATTTACATCGTAGCCCTCCACAGTGTTTATAAACTGCATATCTCTCGTCTGATGCATAATATAATTATTATGTTGGTACAACAAACAAATGCTTCTGTATCCAGACATAGAAGCGGCACAACACAATCACGGCTTACACAGACACTCTATGTTGATAGTGAGTTGTGATTTGTGAAGAGACATGCTACAATAACTTAAAAAGATACCTCATGCACACATCGACTCAGCATCTTACTCATCTGGTAAGGCCCCAGTGGTGCGCCTGCTCTGTGAAGGAAAGCACATTCAGCAACTTGGGTGGAGGGCAAACGAGTCTACGCACGTTGGCACCAGCAAGGGCTCGTCTAGTGATAACTTAGGCTCATATTAACCTCAGTCCCGAAATAGAGTAGAGAGCAGCAGGTCTTGCACAAACATTGCTCTGACGCTGACTTGCTTCTGTTTTTGCTCCCTTTCTTCACTTGTGAGGAATGAGTCAATGCTGCCATTGGAAAATAAAAGCTGATCAGCGAATTGTATTGTTTCTTCAAGTTTTTGTAAGATGTCTAAAAGTTCCAAGTGGATATGCAATCATCGATGCGTTTCCAACACTGCAAGATGCTCATGCTACAAGTAAAACGAATGTTTGTTACTACATGGCTATCGGGCTATGTTTTCACAGAATTAGAAGGAAATAATCTATTTACAGCAGTATTTGTCCAACCTTAACTTTTGCACCCAAGCAGGTGTCTCTTTTACCATGGTAGAGTCATCTGGAATGGAAATAGTTGGTTTTGATGTTTCCTCTGCACCTGATGTTGGGAAGCTAAGGCCAAAAGATGATAGGAGAGGATCAGCTGAAATATTTGTGGCAATGCTATTGTTGCACGACCTCTGTCCACCACCAAGAAGCACCTGCAGATGGGTTTCACCGAGATCCCAACTCAACAAAGATAGTGATTGACTGCCTGGAATAACAAATCTGCGCAACCGGCGACGATTCTGCAGGTGATCGAAGTTCAGAAGCTTTTCAAGGAAAAGAATTTACTAAGTCATCTGATACATTGCGGTGCATCGCTATGATGATTTCAGAAATCAAGTGTGCAAAATGCAAGTGGGGAATGGGATGGGACCTTGAACATGTATCCATGCTGCTTGGTAATATGATTAACCATATCCTTCGTAACCATATCAGAGCAAATAGGGCAAGGCTGAAACGAGGAATCAACGAAAAATATAAGTACAATCAACCAGCTATCTGAATCATTATCTCTTTTTTAAAAAAACGATCCATTATCATAGATTATACAACAAATAAGCACAAAAATAACCATACTACTAGTTTAAATCTTAATAAATCAACAAATATCTGAACATAAGGTCACTTACACTCATGCCAATTAAACGGATCCAGACATCCGATCTCTTAACTCATAAAGCTAGATTACACTTGTCCGTGTTTTGTACACCGGCACAGTAAATTTATACAATCGGACGAGGGATCGTGCGTTTTCGGAATCGAATGGCTTAGTCTATAAGCGAGACTCAAAGGTTAAACTGGTTCGGGCCGCCTCGAGGCGTAATATCCTACGTCCAGAGACTTGAGATCGGTCGTATAAATCTCAAAAACACGAAAGTACAATGCGAAAGGTCTTCGGACGGATCCGAGAGTCCCAAGCTCGCGTGGTGGGGGTGGTTTACAAGTGGTGATGTGTATCTTTTCTTTATGTATTGTCTTTCTCTTTTCTTCCTTGCTCTCATTTTCTAAAGCTTCCTGGGTGCCCTTTTTATAAGGCCGGACCTGGGTTGTCTTTGATCGTATTATGGTTTGGGTGATCGGACCATGGTTTGAGCATCTTGCCGCCTACGAAAACGGATGGCTCTTTGACAGGTGGGGCCACGGTCTTCAGTGAGTCATGCTCTCTGGCGTTCTGGACAGACGATCGGCGCCCTTTGTTCGTACCTTTGTTCACTGTGGGGGAACAGAGGTTGCTTTACTGTTCAGCTTTATCGTCTGGTGGGTTGTTTCTCCTCCAGCCAGGTAGTTGCGGAATCTTTCAGAATGCTTATCTTCTCTGCGGAACTTACGTCGTTAGGAATTTTGAATCGGTGTGATTGTTGAGGTAGTGATTGCTTCGTTGCGGTCGGCAAGCGGGTCCCGACCGCTAGGTTCTCGATCGCTCGGGTCTCGACCCCTGAGGGTCAGGGCGATTGTGCCCGCCTCGGCTTCGGGCCTTGACGAGGCTTCCCGACCACTGCGGCCGGGCCAGCTTTGTGAAGTTTTTGGTGGCCCGTCAGAGGATCGCGGGCCGCAGGTGAGCCGTGCTGTAGAAGGTGATTCGTAAATACCCGAGGTATACTATCCAGACAGTAGCCCCCGAGCCCTGCGTCGTTTGCAACCTCTGTTGAGGCGGCGCTGGGCTGTCCGTCTTCGCAGCTTGTTCTGATCCTACGGGAGCGTGCGAGCGCGCTCGTAGGGCGTAGCCCTCGAGCGATCCGAATGGTCGATCGTGGGCTGAAGCGTCGTGCCGACCATCACTCGTTGATGGTTGATCCTACGGGGGCGCACGAGCGCGCCCGTAGGTCGTAGCCCCAGAGCCCCCGAGCGATCCGAAGGGCCAGTCGTGGGCTGAAGCGTCGTGGAGGCAATTTCTGACTGCAGAGGTCGGTCGAAAGCTAATTTTCGTCATTAGCCTGGTGCCAGAAAAAAATGCCTAGATTAGGCCGGTTTGCCTGGCCTCTGCTTATGATTGGCATAACATCTAAGTTGGACCGGTCAGGCCAGTCTTCCTATGATCAGCGTCCCGGACAGCAGTCGGACCGGTCAGGGGCTCGCCCGACCTCTCGTTCGTCCTGACCCGTGAATCGGTTCACGGCGTTAGTAACGGATCGTTGGTCACAGTCCCAATGATCGGACGGCTCCGCCGCCTCCAGGTGGACGGCGGATGCGGCGTCTAGAAATTGTAACCGTCGGTCGCTCCGGGCGGTTGGATCGGCCTATCGTGCGGCCAAGAATGCGCGACGGTTCGCGTTGCGCAGGTCCCATCGGAGGTACGGTTGCCAGGCATTAACTGCGCGTTAATGCTGTGCAGCTTTCTTACCCGCTGGCGGAGGTTTCCAAAGCGGCTCGCGGACCCACCTGTCGGTGACTGGGTGCTGAGGCTCTTCGGATGCGGGCCTCGAACGCTCGGGGTCCGACGTCATCGAGGCGGAGGCTCCGAGCGTCGTCGTAGCTGCGCCGTCGTCGACGTCGCTCGGGGGACCGGTCGCGCCCGGAATTGGAGTAGCGATCACTCCTGGCATGCCTTCGTGCCTCGATGGTGTGACGAGCGTCACGATGCTCCCCCAAGCAGTGGTGGATGTTGCCGATCGGATGGTCGGGGTTTCGAGTCTCAGCCCGTCTGCGGCGATGGCCGCGAGTAGGGCTTCGATGATCGGCACTCGGCCGATAGGAGCGGTGTGCCTCGGAGTCCTGGCGAAGAGATAGTTCGGGTTGTTGCAGAGCGCCGTGAAGGTAGACGCGGAGACGATCGTCTCTTTGAGAACGGGATTATCAGGTGTCGGAGATTCATAAAGGACACAGGCCGCCGCCGCCAGATTCTCGTAAGGCGTATCAAAAACAGGCACGCCACCGTCTATGATCTGCTGATAAGCAGTGCGGGCTCAGGCTTGGGCACCACTGCTCGTCGCGGCGACACCCTAACCCTTCGGATCGCACCCGGTCGCAAGTTTGCGCCGGAGTGCGTCCTCAACCACAGTGAGAGCGTGATGGCGCAGAAAAGGATCGTCATGTGCTGCCTTACCGGGGGTTTCGTCCTCTGCGGCTTTGTCATACAACATGAAGCACTCACGGGAAAAGTCGTGGCCCAACACGTTATGAGGCGAGGAACGAAGAAAACGGCGATGAGGCGAGCGACGTCTAGGCGAACGCCGCTTTCGCGGGATCTAAAGGTGGAGCTCATCGTCGTTGTCGGTGACGAAGTCCAGGTTTCCGGTGCGGAAGGGCTGGCCAGCAACGAAAGTGGGTATGTTCTACGATCGACCATCACGAGCGATGGCAACCGCGAAATCCCCAAAAAACAGTCGAGAGATGGAGAAATCTCCGACTAAGGCGAAAATCGAAGCCATCAAAACAACGAACGAAAACGCACCAAAAGCCCCTACCTGGCGCGCCAACTGTCGGTGTTTCGTACACCGGCACAGTAAATTTATACAATCGGACGGAGGATCGTGCGTTTTCGAAATCGAATAACCTAGTCTACAAGCGAGACTCAAAGGTTAACTGGTTCGGGCCGCCTCGAGGTGTAATACCCTACGTCGAGGGACGAGAGATCGGTCGTATGAATCTCAAGAACACGAAAGTACAATGCGAAAGGGATCCGAACGAATCCGAGAGTCCCAAGCTCGCGTGGTGGGGGTGGTTTACAAGTGGTGATGTGTATCTTTTCTCTACGTATTGCCTTTCTCTTCTCTTCCTTGCTCTCATTTTCTAAAGCTTCCTGGGTGCCTCTTTTATAGGGCCGGATCTGGGTTGTCTTGACCGAACTATAGTTGAGGTGACCGGACCATGGTTTGAGCATCTTGCCGTCTACGAAAACAGATGACCCTTTGACAGGTGGAGCCACGGTCTTCAGTGAGTCATGCTCTCTGGCGTTCGGGGCAGACGATCAGCGCCCTCCGTTCGTACTTTTGTTCACTGTGAGGAAACAGAGGTTGCTTTACTGTTCAGCTTTATCGTCTGGTGGGTTGTTTCTTTTTCTGCCAGGTAGTTGCGGAATTTTTCGGAATGCTTATATTCTCTGTGGAACTGTACGTCGTTAGGAATTTTGAATCGACGTGATTGTTGGAGTAGCGATTGCTTCGTTGCGGTTGGCGAGCGGGTCCCGACCACTAGGGTCCCGATCGCTTGGGTCCCGGCGATTGCGCCCGCCTCTGCTTCGAGCCTTTGCGAGGCTTCCCGACCGCTGCGGACGAGCCAGCTTTGTGAAGTTTTTGATGAGCCGTTGAAGGATCGCGGGCCACAGGTGAGCCGTGTTGTAGAAGGTAATTCATAGATACCCGAGGTATACTATCCCGACAACACTGATATCCAAAAGCATTCCCCACCCCCAATCTACAATTAGTGCGTTCAGGTCAACCGCCTAAAACCAAGACATCCGCTCCAACCATGTATAGAACATAAGCACTCACCTCCGCGTGGGGTTCGAACGGGTGCTCTTCCTCGAGGTGCGCGCACAAGGAGGCCAAGTCGTGGTCGCCGTAGCAGTACGGGCATGAGAACTCCGGTCTCGCCTCCTCTTCCATCTCCACTTCCATCCCCGGCCGATTTGCACCCACCAAACCGAAACGCAGCCACGTCAATCACCCGGAAACAAGACCGAACAGCATACTATTAGTACCAAGAGATAAATCCGAGGAGGAACTGAGGAAGCGTCGTGATCGCCGTACCCCCGTGGCTCAGCTGCGCCGCGTAGAACCGCTTCGCCGAGGCCAGGCCCGAGAGCCAGTGCTTCGAGTCCATTGACGCGACGGGGTTGATAGATAGGTGAAGCTTCGCTTCTCCTCCCGCTGCGGTGGCGGCAGTGACAGCTCCGTGCGCCCCTCCCCTCCTCGACTTCACGCTATTGGCTTGCGAACTCTGCGCTCGATGATTGATCCGAATCGGAGCTCGCGGATTCTAGTCGAGGAGAGGAGCCGGAGCGGAGGAGCAGTGGGAGGGTGGAGAAAACGAGTTTCCCAGTCCCTCTCCTCTCCAATTATCGGAGGGTGAGATGTGGAGAGAGGAGCTGAGGTGAGAGCACCGGGCGAGGACCGACCGAGGAGAAGTGGGAACGGGGCGCGGCGCGCGGGTGCATCATTCGCCGTCGCGTCAGCGTCCCCGCGCGCGAGAGAAAGATTCACCGTGCCGCGGTTACCACCGTAACCGTGGACCGATGTTAAAAAAAAAAACATAACCGGGGCGATGTCCAAAAAAAAAGCGTAACCCTGGGCCGTGGCATGGCGGAAGGCGGGCTACGCGGCCGGCTGGATTTGGGCCGCGGAATCTTGAATTCTCTGGCACACGTCCAGCAAGGCAGTTGGATATGTGTCGCAATGGTCGGCACCCAAGCTACCTTATACCAGTATAACACCAATGTACAGTACGTAACTAATTCTTGCAATATGTACAAAAAATCTATTCTTAATTATTCCAACTCCACCCCTACCAAGTTTGCAAATGCATGGACACTAGCAAGAGGTTTTACAGGGAATCCTAGTTTTTTTTTCCTCGCACACAGATCAGAGGCCGAACAACCTCATCGGAGAACCCGTGCCGGAGATGGCAGTGTATCTCCACTCAAACGAACGACCACGAAAAAGTTTCTCATACAGCCGAACCAGAGCTCGGCCACATCCTCTACTGCCCGAGCAGCCTCTTGACACCGGCCTTCTGGTCGGCCGTGAGCCTGGACGGGAACTTGACGTCGAACTTGATCCTGAGGTTGCCCTTCCGCGAGGGGTCCTTGGGGACGGGCATGCCTTCGCCGCGGACCACCTCCTCGTACCCCGGGTGGATCACGGAGCTGATCGGGACCGTGAGGCTGCGCCCGTCCAGCGTCGTCAGGTGTACCGTGTGCCCCGTCAGGGCCTCGGCCAGCGGGACCTTCTGCGTGACCACCAGGTCGTTGCCGTCGCGGGTGAACACCGGGTGCGGCTTCTCGTCGATGATGAACACCAGGTCCGCCGGGATCGTGTTGGGTGTCTCGTTGCCTTTCTCCGGGAAGGTGATCTTCGTGCCCTTCTTCCAGCCCGGCTTCACGTCGATGGTTAGGATGTCCTCAACGGGGATCGTCTTGCTGCACAGGACGAACAGAGTTCAGTACAGACTGCAGTAATTCGAATAGTTTCAAGGCATCCAAATGTACATTAAAATTTAAACTGGTTGAAATCGCAAGCATAATCAACATACAGGCAATGCAGAGACAGGTAAAGATGCAACGACAACGGCGACGGAATACTTACCCACTGGCGTCAGCAATTTCCCTGGAAATCTTCATCTTCTTGGTGGTGCCCTTGTACAGCTCCTCCAGGCTGCACGGCAGCTTCCGCTCAATCGCCGGCGCCTTCACCGCCCGCCCGGCGGTGTGCATGCCGTGCCCGTCGGGGCCGCCGCCGAACGCCGAGCCGAATATGTCGTCCCCGAATATGGACGACGAGAACCTGGTGCCGCCGGTCCGCATGCCGGGTCCTCCTCCCATGCCGCCGCCCATGCCGCCGAAGGGGCTGGACGAGCCGAAGAACTCGGCGAAGATGTCCTCCGCGTTGCGGGGGTTGAACCGGAACACATTCGGCCCTTCGCCGGCGGAGAAGTAGGTCGCGCCCCCTGGGCCCGCCCCGCCGGCGCCCGGCGGCGGCACCTGCCCCTTCAGCCCCTCCTCGCCGTACTGGTCGTACACCGCCCGCTTCTGCGGGTCACTCAGCACCTGCGCAGACACGAAAATCAGAAACGCTTAACATTGCTGAATTCGGCTGGACAACTCGAAACGGGATGAATCCCACGATGGAGGTTCCATGGGTACTTACATCGTACGCCTCCGAGATCTGCTTGAACTTGTTCTCGGCCTCCTTCTTGTTGTTGGGGTTCTTGTCCGGGTGCCACTTCATAGCGAGCTTCCGGTAGGCCTTCTTGAGGTCGTCGTCGGTGGCGCCCTTGTCCACGCCCAGGATCTTGTAGTAATCCAGTCCCATGGTTGATTTGCTTCGCTTCTTTCCGGCGAGTGCCTGTGCTTGCTCGCAGTTTACCTCGTCGTCGCGCGTTCTAGTCGATGTTGTGAGGTCTGATACCGGGAGAGGAGAAGAGAGAGAGAAAAGGGGAGGACGGAAGCGTCTGGAGAGAGGGAGAAGAAAGAGGAGTGTGGAAACTGGTGTGGAAGCTTCTGGAAGGCTGCGCGCTCTATCTGGGAGGAGCTGTCACGTGAGGCCGACGCGTAGGACAGGTTCGATTGGCTGTCAGTTAAAAGACCGGCAAGGAGACGTGAGAAAGAGATCGAAAAATAAAAAAAAATCCTTCATTCCATCTAACAAATCTTAGGGCATATTTGCTTCATCGCAAAACATTACCGTACTAAGTAGGAGTATCTGGTATGCTACAATTTATTTGGCAATTATTTATTTTTTCTACTATAATTGTGGATTGCCATATTTATTTTCTACTTGTCATTAACTCATAGTCCGGTGAATAAATTTCTCAACACACTTTTGGTAAAGTTTAGCAAATTTATGTGGTAAAGCTTTGTAAGTAAACCAAACAAGTTCTTAATTCTTCATTTATTTTAAATCTTAGACCCTTATTATTTTTTTGTTAGCCAAACACTAAGTCAAAGTGATGGTATCAATGTCAATAGTCAATCTATTGCTATATTGGTCACAAAATAATTGTTGTTTGTTTCCTGTACCATCTAACTTTGACTAATAATTTATATAAATTTTATTAACTTTAGAGCTTTGTACTTTTATATTCAAATACTTTCATACTCCATCTGATTAGTACTTGTTACTCTAAAATTCACAAAAAAATTTCATTTACTTATTATTCTCACTTTTATTTTCTGTGTATTGATGAAATAAATATGAGGCCGTTCGCGTGACTAAGGGTGCAGTTGGGAGATGAGAGGGATGGAAAGGATTAATCGGAAGTCTCGATCTCCGTTATGAGGCTCTCTGTTCCCCCGCTGACAAAGAAGTCTTAAAAAAACTCGTATAGTTGCGAGGTTTGCCCTTGCTAATCCACAGTCATCGGGTTATCATCCTAGAGGATACTGGTTCCAGTTGGGAGTTAGGCTTTCCGCTTCTTTTTTTAAGAACAGAACTTGGACTTTCCACCGATGTGGCTTCGCTTGCCGCTGCCAAAACGTGACAAACTTGCCGTTGCCGATGGGTCGTTCCCTACTCGCCAGATTCCCTGGGATGCATACGACAGAACAGCGAGGGGAGATTCCTGACCAAATCGACGAGTGTTTTCTTCGACAGGTTCCCCGGCATGCTTCCGTCTGCAGGATACGTCCGGCTGCCAGAAGAAAGCCTCGGATAGCACGAACAAGCTCGCATCCCTGAAAACAGCAATGCTGAAATGGGGATTTGGTCTGTGTCCTACGGTGTTACTGCTAACCAATACTCCTACTTGCAAGGATCAAACTCTTTGTTGCCTTTGCTTCCTTCGCTGTCAGCGGGAGAGGATTGATTGAACATTCAGTTAAGTTGCTGTTTTGTTGTGGCGTATCTGCTCCCCTGTTCTTGCTTCGAAGCGAGTGTTGATGTTCCTTCTAACTTGCTGCAAGTAGCACCCAAAGAGTGAAGCCTCAGAGTTCATCATCAAGCCTAGGTTACAACTAGGGATGCTGGTTTTCAAATTTGTGGGTTGATCTACGACCCAAAAAATCTTCTAAATAAACTAAGATTTTATTCCACTCATACAAATTGATCACCTAAATATATTAAAAGAGATGATCCACAACTCCCTATTAGGTACCTATTTGCATTTCTAGTTACAACGGCATTAAGCCTATGAAAAGTAACTAGTATTGTCGGTAAGACAGACATCAATCGGTGGACCGAATTTTCAAAGAGGTTTGTTTAATCTTATTCACATTACAAGAAGTATTGGAAATGGAATAAATGAATACTCTCGGTTGTAAAATTGTTATCATCGGTTAGTTCTAAAATTGTTGGACCAACCGGTGATAACAATTCTAGAGCAAAGGGAGTAAAACATATGATGGATATCACTTAGAAGATTAGCGTGTTGATAGAGGGAAGCCGATGCCGTGGCGGGTGGTGGGGAATGTCACGAACAGCATGCTCCCGACCACGCCGATAGCTATCGGCAGCACGGTGAGCACCTGCCTGGCGTCCTCGGACGGCACGGGGTAGAAGCACGAGACGACGTTCTGATCAAACAGCGCGACGGCGGCGAAGATCATGACGGACACGACGGCGTGCACGAAGTCGATGAACCTGATCCTGTACTCCGCGGCGGCGCACGGCTCGAGCGGCTTGCCGCCGTCGATGACCCAGAGCCCCCGGACCGTGGCGAAGCCGTACCGCACGGCGCCCCGGGCGTCCCGGAAGCTGTCTGTGAAGCTGAGCACGAAGCAGGAGAGCGCGCAGAGCGCCAGCAGCGCGCCCGCCATCGCGCGGTTCGCGCGGATGCAGTGGCCCCGCGCCGTGACCACCGGCGACAGCAGCTGGAACGCCAGCACCGTGCCTGTCGGGAGCAGCGTCGCCAGGTGCGCCGTGCTCTGGTACGTCTGGCTGATCGCCCGCTGGATCGGGCTCATGCCGCCATCGTCGCCGTCGACGATGGAGCGCTTCGCCAGGAGCGGCCGCTCCTGGTCATCTCGCTGCGGGGACTCCACGTCGTGGTGGGCGGCCGCCGATCCCTCCGCGCCGCCACCTTCCATTACTGATCCTCGCTTGACTCTTGCAGTAATCAAACACTACACCGAGATAGTATGATCGACCACCGGTCTATGCATGTATGTGTGTATGTTATTGACGATGCCAACGGAGGAATGCAAGGGGATGGATGGATATAAAGGACGCGGACGGAACCAGAACACACATGTGCGTCGAGGCGATCCCGACCGACCTTGCCGGCATTTTTCTCCTGTTCGGCGACGCGCGCTTGGCTTGCAAGGAACAGGAACCTTTTAAACAAATCGGGGAGCTTGCGTTTGCTTGCACGAGAAACGGCCAGCCAGCCGGCCTGCGCTTCCGCGGCTCAGCTCGGCCGTCGGTTGCTTCCCGCCGCACTCCACCAGCTGAGCTCGAGCGCGCGGGGGTGTGGGTGCACGCCACGCGCGCCAAATCGATGGCTTGCTGTCCCGGCGTTCGTGGCGAGCTCCTCTTTCTGACCAAATCTGCTCCGGTCTAGGAGAGGTTTCCAGTATTTAGGAAATCTCGGTCGCTGTTGACACAATTTTTGGCACCCTGAAAATATGCTATAAAAATTAATTCAAATAATGCTAAATAGAATATGGAAAATTCATCCAAAATAAAAGTAGAGGGAATTTAGCATTATTAATTAAATTCTCATATATCATGAGACGAGAAATAAATTAAAAAACATCATGGTAAAATATATAGATATATGAACATGTCTAAAACACATGACATGATATTTAAAATAATAATAAATGAGTAAACATAGAATAAAAACAATCATATCTTGGTCAACTGAAATTTAAAAAGCCCGTATAAACATATATGCTTGTTACTAAAATAAAATAAAATAGCTAAATAAAAGTACGCAGAAACTATAACTATGCGAGTATAGTCTCTAATAAGAAATAATATGTATACAAGCCGCCGTGTACAAATGTGGCCAAATGTGGCGGGAAAACTAACGAGACTTTTTCCTTAACCACCGGATTAGCCCATGTAAGCAAGACTCCAACAGAGCGCTCGCTCTTCGCGTCGCCGGGAAGCTGCTCCGACCATCAAGTTCTTAAAGGTGAGAAAATTCCCGGTGGTTAACAGGGCCGAGCACTTTTGTCCTTCATCACTTGTTCTTTGATCTCGTCTCCTGTTGCCTGTGTCTTTGAATACAAAACAAAGGAAGGCTCAAGACCTGGACAAGCACGATGAGATGAAAAGACCACCCTAATAATGGATGGCACCGTCCTACTAGTGGGCGGGATACATATCGTGACGAGAGACTCCGTGCATGGCTGCGACTTCATAAAAAAAACTTCGCATAAATTGCATTGACATTAAAAATCATAGCGACTGCATGCGAGGTCATGTTCGACAGCCTATATTTTAATTTGATTGCATAGCATCAATGTCAAGAATTTGATAAAACAAATTGCCTTGTATCATGCGCACGTTAAATTGCATCGGCATCAAAATCATGGCGATCGACATGCGAAGTCATGTCCAACAGGCTATATTTCAATTTGCTACGTCCAACAGGCTATATTTCAATTTGCTTACATTGCGTTATGTCAAAAAATTGATAAAACAAATTGTCTTGCATCATACACATGGTAAATTGCATCCGCATCAAAATCATAGCGACCGGCATGTGAGGTCATGTCCAACAACCTATATTTTAATTTGCTTGCATAGCATCGCTGTCAATAAATTGATAAAACAAATTGCTTTGCATTGTGCGTATGGTAAATTGCTTTCGCATCAAAATCATGGCGACGGGCATGCGAAGTCATGTCCAACAACATATATTTTAATTTGCTTACATATCATCGCTGTCAAAAAATTGATAAAACAAATTGTCGTGCATCATGCGTATGGCCTTGCACTAAGCAACATCATATCGTAGGTGTATCTAAATTAATCTGCCACAAACACTGGTTTAAAAAAAATATACAGTAATGATCTCATCCGGCAAAGTTGAATAATGGAAGTCATCATCGTACTTAGCACATAGGCTGGTTGCTGCTGGCCTTAGCTATGTCAGCACATGCTAAATCAACAGATTAACATTTTTACGTGCTAATCTCTTGCATACTCATTCAAGTGGTGATTAGTACTACCATATTAACGTGCATGATTCCTGGGTAAACCATCACGTCCGGCCAGGTTACACATAAATAAATTATGATATTAGCACACAGGCTAAAAAATGTTATGTTTATCATATAAAGACAAGGCTAGTCAATTAACCGTACTAGTAAAACAAAACAGTTTCTGCATGCCGCACCTTGCTGCACGTCTACTTCCCTAAAATCAAATATTAGCCATATCCTTGTAATATTAAATAACCAAACATTGTTATGCTTAATTTGCAAGTGAGGGCAAAATCAGTAAAATACTTACACGTGTTCGGTTTCCTGGATACGTTATGATATGCAAATCATATCAAAATCAAACATATGTGTTATGGTTAAGGCAATAAATATGTTAAATAAAAAAAACAGAAATGTAATGATTCGAGCTTATATATTTGGGTCATGTTGGACAAAATGCTCTTCCATGAGCATATATCATGTGTTTATTAAATGAACATATGTCAAAATAGCTTAGAGATATCCCAATACCAAAATAATCTCATATTCGCATATTAAAAAAAGCATAATATGCATAAATCTCAAAGAAAATCATGCATCATATCTACACATTTGCACATGAAATATGTGTAAACAAATTCTTCGTCAAGCATTCATCCAACGCGACAAGATTGAAGATTTATTTTCATTTTTTAAGTTTTGTAAGAGTAGTATGCTGCGACCATTATGTATTTTTTTTGAACTCTTAATCAGGGGTTTTCTTTTCGGAGATGTAATTAACATAATTTTTTATATAAATGTAAGAATTATGAAAGTATAAACTCGTAAAACATAAAATTTATTTTCTCTCATGTCTTAAATTTAAATTAAATTTAAACTTGTCTCTCTTGACGTGAGGCGTCATCGCCTGTGACCGCGTTTAAATTTTTCCCCGTCATCAGTCGCTCGTTATGTTAATGAATGATCTGGAGATTGTGCTATTTTTCGTTGAATAAATAAATGAGTGATAATCGAACACGGATTCATGCGTGTAGTTAAGCGCATCCATCACCAAGATCTCGTCGGATTGTTTATTCTTCACTCGGCAGCAAGCAATGGCCGGAAAACGTTGCTTGCCGGGTGCTTCAAATACAACGATTCAACAAAATACAATAAAGAAACAATTCGAACTATTTGACGCGCGGGGGTCCCTGAATTAACAGGCCCAACTGAGGGGGGACTTGTTCGTTCCAGCCCGTTGCAGAAACGGAGCCCAACACAGTGTGGATCAGCTTGACCCAGCGGCATGCACTGTCAGCCCAGTGCCATGCACTGTCAGCCTAGCGCCATCCTTGCCTGTGCATAGGGGTGTTAAAAAGAGCTCGGCTCGTGGATCATTTCAGAAATTATTTCGATTTTTACTAAATTTTAATTAAAAAATAAATAAAATTTTGATTCGATTCTAATCCGACTCGGCTCTAATTTATAGTTTATTTTCTTCGACCCATTTGGTATATGAAAATGGAAAGTGGATAGACATTGAGAGATGAATAAATGGTTGAGATTTAATGAAATAGATGAATGAAGGGTTAAGATTTTCTCTCTTCATTTCTATTTACTCATTCCTTGCTCATTTCCAAATTGCCAAACATCACCAAAAGGTTTAGTCCACAGATTTTTTCACAAATCCAATTGGTTTTAATTAAATTTTAGATTAAAAATAGAAATTAAATCCAATCCTGATTCAATTTAGTCCTCACTATTTTTAATTTATTTTTTCGATCCGTTTTCACCCCTATGCGCAAGATTCCACCTGTTGCTAGTGACTACCGAGTGTTCCAAGGGTTCTGGACCAGAGAACACTGTTGCAAGAACGACAGCAAATTTCTTTAATCATATGACGATTCCCTTTTAGGTTAGCCCTACATGAATCAAAGTAGTACTCCTATCTTGCTCGCTAGTAGTACATAATGTACAGTTACGTCTGTAGCTGCCCAGCTCAACCTCACTAATAGTACACCCTAAGTTAATTATCGATGAGCTCGTGCTTAATTTTCTGATCGCCGACGATCGAGTTGACAACATGACATGTCATCCTTTCGTTGGCCGGCCAACAGATCATCGACGGAGCGATTTATGAATCCTGAAGCGGGGCGGGGTACGCCGTCATTTTCCGATAGATGCGTCCTATCCGTCCGTTCCTGGTCCGATCGATCGCGGCCACCACAAGCTCCGCTCCCGCTGGACCCTGGCCTGCCTAGCTACGCCATCGACGATCAGATCAGTCAGGCGATTGAGCGTGTGGCGGCTTGGACTTGGAGCAGTACTTCGCCTCACCTAAAAGCATCGAGGCTAAATAAAGACCAATGGGATTAGATCCCGGGTCATGGTGGCGAATCACTTCCTGCCACGCCACCCCACCAAATCTCCAACTCGTCTTCCTTCCAACTTCCAAGCTTCTTCCCTCATTCATGGATCCACCGTACAGTCGCACTAGAATCTGATCACCGCCGTGCATGGTGGCATGGGCGCACGCAGCTGGCCTGGTCTTTTTCCGCTGCGGGGGGAGAGAGAGAGAGAGAGGTTAGCTATCAGCTCGTCGTCGAAGTGGTCGTATTTTCCTTGCAAGACACTCCACGGCGACCGCGTATCTAAAGCCCCCAGGTCCTCATCTCTCCGGCCGCGCGCAAGCATGACGTCGCCTCCAAAGCTCTCGGCGTCGGCGATCGATCGGGTCGGGTCAGGACCCGAACCATAGAATTCACGCATGCTTCTCGTGTTAGCAAACGATTGCATACAAGTAGGGAGTTGGTGAGGTGAGGTCCCAGTGCTCGTGCTCTGCCGCGACGCTCAGTACGTCGCCATCGCCGTCTGGCCGTACGTGGCTCGCGCATGGCTTGAGGGGACCGCGAGCAATCAGCAAGGTCGACGACGGGCGGCACGGCGCGGCGCATCCGGACGCCGGCCCTGGTTTCCTTCTCACGTATACGGAAAACTTTGCGGTCGATGGCGCCGTGTGAGTGTGAGGCCTCTGGACGTGAGGACCAAGCAACGTGCCATGGTCTACCTACTGCTGTGCGTTCCTTGTGCGTGCCCTCTCGCACGACACCACAAAGGGATCGAAAAGGTAGCATGCGTGATGCATCGTCGGCCTGTTCGTACCGGCCAGGGATGGAGAGATCACTGGGAGTAGATCGATGCGTACGGTGGTGCGTGTGATCGCAAGTAGCTTTTAACAGTGACAAGCGAGCTAGCGGCCGGCCGGCTGCTTCCTTCTTTATTTCCTCCGTCTCCCTCGTTCTCTTTCCTCGACACCTCCCGGCGGCCCCCTTTGCTATTTGTTGTTCCCTCTCCGATCTCCGTTTCTCTAGAACCCAAGCCTAGCCGACGCTCTTCTCGTCTGCCTGCTGCATTCTTCTTCCAGCTACTAGCTAGTGAGCTCGCCAGATCAAGGCACCTCTTATCTAGTTACTGCTTGGGTTATAGCGAGACTACATATATCGTCGCCATCAGCGAAGAGATCGATCGATCGAATGACGTGGTGCAATGGTTTCAACGACGTCCGCGCCGCCGTGGACAACCCGGCCGGCGTCGTGGCTGCCGCGGGGAAGAAGGGAGCGGCGTCGCTAGCTGTCCTGGTCAAGATGTGTCCGTCGTGCGGGCACCGCGCGCAGTTTGCACAGGTGCGTAGTAAGTGCTCGATCACCATGCCCGTGTACATGTGTGCTCGATCGTGGCGGGACCGTGGGTAAGAGCTAGCTAGGCCGGTACCATGCACACATGCATGACAATCTCTCGCTCACGGAACGAAACGTGGGCTTGACTCCACCGGCGTTGATTCCTGCGCGTCAAACTTATTTCAGGAGACAACGACGATCCAGGACTTGCCGGGCCTGCCGGCCGGCGTGAAGTTCGACCCGACGGACCAGGAGCTTCTGGAGCATTTGGAGGGGAAGGCGAGGCCGGAGTCTCGGAAGCTCCACCCCCTCGTCGATGAGTTCATCCCCACCATCGAGGGCGAGGACGGCATCTGCTACACGCATCCCGAGAAGCTTCCCGGTACGCCCGCACGTAGCCTAATCGAATCCAAGATGTATGTCCATGCCATACGTGATCGATAATAGACTTTATTGGGGTGAATATCGTTTCAGGCGTGAGCAAGGACGGCCTGGTCCGTCACTTCTTCCACCGGCCGTCCAAGGCGTACACGACGGGGACGCGGAAGCGGCGGAAGGTGCACAGCGAGGACGAGGACGGCGGCGAGACGCGGTGGCACAAGACGGGCAAGACGAGGCCGGTGCTCGCTAACGGCAGGCCACGCGGGTACAAGAAGATCCTCGTGCTGTACACCAACTACGGCAAGCAGCGCAAGCCCGAGAAGACCAACTGGGTCATGCACCAGTACCACCTCGGGTCCGACGAGGAGGAGCGCGACGGTGAGCTCGTCGTCTCCAAGGTCTTCTTCCAGACGCAGCCTAGGCAGTGCGGCTCAACGGCGGCGGCCAAGGATCCCATCGGGGACGCGACGAAAAACAACCCTGCCGTCAATGGCCGCGAGCTCGCCGGCCACACCGTTTTCAGCGAGCCAAACGTTGCAGAGTACTACAATCCGGCGACGATTGGGTATGGCCATGGGGTCCCAAATAACAGAGCTCAGGTGGTGGCTACACACTTCATGCCTAACTTCGCAGTACACGCAGGACGGGCGAGTTTTGCCCCTTGAATGAACTGAATCAGTAAATAAAGATGATGTCAAAAACCAATAATCAATTCACAGATTAATTAGCTAGGTGGGGAGCAACCATCAATGCGATTCCGTGGCCTGAAAACTACAGTAAAAGTGAAGATATCAACATCGGAGATGGTGTTCCTAATTTGAACTAACTTGACGTTGCTTTATCAAATTTTACTGCATTTCTATTGTATTATAAGCTGCCATTGCTTTGTTTTACCACACGTGTTCATACAAACTCAATTTGGTTATTTTGAAACTTCTGACGGTCAAACCCTTCGTTCTCTACAGCAGCAGCTGTATTTGTAAATAGGTTGATTCAACAAACAGACAGCCAATAAAGTGACTAGATCTTGGAACAAAAAGTTCCTACTAACAAAAACCGACACAAGTTTGTAGGTGCTTGCTAAAATGAACCGCACCATTCAAGAACGTAAAAAGCACATCTTAGAGAGTTACATCTATTGGTTCACTTCCATCTAGGTCCACTCATCAACGCTGAACGCTACAGGAGAAAGCCTAGCACCCATAAGGAGCAATATCGCGTGGTATTACAGAGAACTACTACATGTCAACAACATGCTTTTCATACAAAGCGACGATGTCCTTCTTGTTGGGATTCTTCAACTGAAGCAGTTGAGCCCCGAACCCATGCTTGGTGAGCTCCTGCTTCAGTTTCTGCACAGTAAACTTGGTATAGTCTTCGGTCTCTGTCCCTTGCTGGCTTCCGTTGTAATTATCTTCACCAATAAATACAGATCCACCATCCTCGGTGTGATTATTATTTTTAAATGGGCTGGTTGTGCTTTTTGATCGTTTTCTACGCCTCCCATTGTTGTCATCGTCGATATCCATATCATGGACAGACTCCGTAGCTTCACCTCTCACACGCCTTGCTGAGTTCTTGAGCTTGCTATCCAGCGCTGTTTCATTAAGCTGAACAGATGTCAGCTCTTGCTGAAGCATATCCAGTTTACTTTGAGTTGCTTGCAACTGCAATGACAAGACCTCAGCCCTCTTATTGGCTTCAGCACAAGCTTCTCGTTCTGTTGCAAGTAGACTCTCAAGCACCTGGACTGTACTGGATCTTTGCTGATTATTCCGTTTCAACATCTCATCGATTTCCTTTTCCCGATCATCAACACTCTTTTCGAGTAATGTGACCTTGGAGACAGCATCGATCTCTGACTGATGAAGTTTCTCAATTTCATCCACTATCTTAGCCTTGTCTCTTTCTAGAGCCTCTACCTGTCGCTCCATCCTCTCTATCAGGGCAAGTCTCTCCATTGCAAGCCGCTGAGCTTCACCCTTATCCTTTTGAGCAGAAGCAGCTTCTGCACGAGCTATATCAGCCAACTCTGTAGCTCGCCTGGCCTCCCTTTCAGCTTCCTTGCATCTCATGTCCGTCTCATCAAACTTTTTGCACTGTGCTAAATATTTCTCCTGAAGATGATTCTTCTCCTGTTCCAGGATCTTCACTTCCTTCTCACGTGATAGAGCTTCACTTCTAACCGTCTCCAGGTTATCCGTCAACGAACGGATCTGTTCCTTCAATGCTAATGAATCTGACTCATGGTTTTTCAGCTTTGCTTCAGTAGCCTGAGTGGAAACATTGAAGCAATGAGACTAAACAGACAAGCGTGCACCATACAGAGGGTGGAGTGGGAGAAGGGAAAGGAAGGGAAATAGGCAGACCTCAAGCCTCGAGATCAAACTCGTAGCATGAATTTCAGTTTGATTAATTTTTGCATTTAATTTTGCTATCTCCTCTTCCTGTTACACAAAATAAGCAAAACTTAAGTGACCAAGCATACACATGTAAGATTTGGGGAGGAAAGGAATATTGAATGCACAATGGAACAGGAGAAAGGATTACCTTCTCAGAGAGTTGGTGAGATATTGTTGCTCTCAAAGCATCTTCCCTTTCTTGCACCTTCTTATTGGTTCGTTCCTGTGCTACAGCTGCTCTCTGCAGAGCTGATTTGGCCTCGCTAACAGCAACTTCATATTTCCGTTTCCACTCTGATGCTTCCTCTTGAGCAGACTCAGCCTGTTCTCGTACAGCAGATAATCTGCCCTCACTGATGTTCACCCTAGATTCCATAGAAGCAATTTGGGATTTTAACTTGTTTTCATCTGCTTTCTGCTGCAAAATGTTGTGCTCATATTTGCTCTTCCAATCAGTGGATTCCCGCTTTGCAGTTTCAAGAGATGATGACAAGCCCATACACCTTTCTTCTAACTTGCTACTTTTGTTCTGAAGTTCTGCGATACGGACAGAGTAGTCTTTTGACATTTTCTGCTTATCGTTGATAACTTCCTCATAGCGCCTCAAGTACTCAGCTCTGTTGTTCTCACTTGCTTCAAGCTGCTTCCTCAGCAATGCCAACTTGTCATCACTGGAGTTGCATTTCAACCTCAGAGCATTCCTTTCAGCATCAATATGCTCCAACTGTCTTCTGAAAAGGTCTAGCACAGGCCCAGCCAAACTGCAGTAATCATAAAATTATTTTCTGATGTCATCATTCAAAAATCAACAACAATAATAGAAATGAAGAGGTATATACCATTGCTGTAGAAAAGTAGCTAGCTTTCTCCATTTCCCAGGACCATAGGATGTTGACTCGTACTCAGTGAGCAGGCCATCAAGGAGCTGCAGTGAATAGAACAGAGAGGGTGAACTAATATGAAGACCAAGGTTTATCAATAAATTATACCATCGGAAAAGTTCATATTTGCCTTACCCTGACTATGTCATCTAACTTTGCATCAGGACGGTTACATGCGGTTCGCACTTTTGATACCATGCTCTGTACTTGGTTTGAACATTGCAAATCAGCCTCCAGAAAAGCATTTCTTTTGTAATCCTGCATTCATGTGCACATCAGTTGCTTCAACTCAGAAATCGTAGTTACATAGCAGCTTTGATGGATTATTCATGTGAAACACATAATAAGCAGACATGCTCACTTCGAGCAGCAAATGGGAAGGGATGTTATCACCTCAAAGATCTTTTTGAGAGAACTATGAAGAAGCTTTTCAAATTTCGAGCGAGCAGACCCAATGCCAACAGCAGAAGCATTAAAAGTAGCAATTGCCTTCCTCAGAGCATCTTCATGTGCTTCTCTTAAAGAATCCTGTAACCATCCACAAATTAGTAAAATTTCCACATACCTCAAATGAAAAATCTACTTCAACTTGCTTATCAGCAACCCCACCTCTTCTACTGATCTTTTGCGGTCAAAAGAAGAATTGTAAGTATCCATAGCAGCATCATATGCCCTTCGACATTCTGCTTCCTCCACACTCTGCACAAATTAAAAAAATAAAAATATATCAGATACCATTTTCCAAAAAGAAAGATGAGCTATTCTGTTCACAGTTTGTGATAAAAATGTGTGTCAATAAAATCAATGGTAGAACATTAATTAGATTTAGTTACATTGCACTAACAAATAATTTAAGAATATTTCCATCATCTGCAGATTTAAGTTTTAATAGTATTGTTCTCAATTTCAAATTTATGTTGATATTCTTACTAAAAGAGAGCTTGTGCATTGGTTTTCTGCATCTCAGACTTCTTTATACCATTAAATGGCAACATCAATAGACAAAAATGTTAATAAATCGATTACTCCCTCCGTCCCAATAGAAGCTTATTTCTAGCTTTTGTTGACTACGAATTTGACCAATGATTTTGATAAATTTAATTAAGTTTAATAACATAAATTATATATATTATGAAAATATTTCTTTTGATGAATATAAAAGTACAAATACTAGGTTTTTCAATTTAACCGAATCTATAAAAATCATTGGTCAAAGTGTAAGTCAACAAAAGCTAAAAATTAGCTTCTACTGGGACGGAGGTAGTACATTTGAAATTTCATTATCTAAGCAGTGATCTGAAAAAAATGATAGCACAATGCCTTGAAAAATTTCAGTGTAAGTCAAAGTGCTGTAACCAGATTTGACATACCTGCCATGAAGATGATATTACTGGAACAGCACCACTATTGATGGCATCAAGAAATGACTGTGTCAACCCAGCAAGGATGGGACCTGTCATGGTGCTGGCTCCAAGCTGCTTCGGTCTTGTTCGGTCAAGCACAAATTTGGTGAAAGCATCCAGTCCAGATCTGAACTCTGGACGGAAGTTACTCAACTGCGGTTAAGGAATAAGTGCATCAAATTAATTGCTTATACCAATATGAACATGCAATATGATTCTAGTCTCTGAAAAGAACATCTGTATTATTTATGAACTATACTGAGTCTTGCTAAACCAAGTTTCTCAGAGCCTAAAGACACCCAAAACTAAATCACTAATAAGGTGTTATCATTCCAAATTTCCCAGTTCTGATCTCAGAATACATGTCTTGAAACGTTTTACCTTTCTCCTACTGATCTCTGTTAAAATATTGACATCTAGCAAAGTAACCTCACAAGAAATACATGTTTAATACGTAATCCACAAAATATGATGCCAAGCATTTTAAAGACAAAGAGACATCGTAGCAGTTTATTCACTAAAACTCAGGCGAAGCAATACTTACCGGAAGTTGATCAAGACGCTGGAGATCTTTCTCATCGTTCACAGGTCGCACAAGTGTAAAGCATTCTCTATCTGGAAAAAGAGCACGAACGGACTCCCGTATCTTCCAGATGAGCATTGCAGGAAAAAGAAAACAAAAGATGCATCAGGACAGTCTGCATGTCAGGTCACATAAGAACTGTTGCAAGTAAAAAGGTAAAAGAAACTACTCTATACCGCATTCTTCGCAGAAACGTCCCTTCCTCCACCTTGAACAGGCCTAAGTGCAAGCTCAAGATAATCTCGTGGAGTAATTTTTCTGTTGTCTTCTGTCAAATCCAGATAGAAATCCTACAAGAAAGGAAGCAGCAAGTGTCACTTTTTATGGATGTAGGGACTTAATAGACAAGTTATATATTTCCCAAAACTCAGAACATGCTTGTACAGCAATGTACCAATTCAAGTACTCTATCTAACAACTAAAACTGCTGATATCGTGAGTCGTGACCAAAGAAGGGAAGAAAAAAAAAAGGGTACTTTACCCTCAACAACCAAACAAAGACAGGTGAAAACTGCCCAAGTTCAGATGCAGTGGACTTTCCTCCGGAGGCCCTGACACGTATATGCTTTGTCATCTCCGTGACCAGTGAGAGACGATCCAATGCGGCTTCATCTATACCTCCCATCTGGAAGAAAAAGAGTAGAAGGATCAGCAATTAGCATCCCTTGATATAATGCCAATTAGGTACCAAGGTATCAGTATTTTATTCCCTCTGGATTTCAAGGATGTGAAGCATAATGCATCGATTCAAAAATGTACCTGGTTGTATATGAACATGCTTGACAGTAAGACAGCCAAGGAAAATATCTGGATACTATAGGTCCCCTGCCAACAAGGAAACAGTGAGCATGAGACATGAACGATGAAAGTGTATAGATATTTCATACTGCATAACACGATCCAATCAAGATCAACAGGAATGAATGATATGGACCCTGCTCATATAAACCAAAAACTTCAGCTCACCCAACGGTTTAGCTCCAAATAAAAACTCAGGTTCTCTGATACCAGTGTGCATTGAACACTATCGATGGGCTTTAATTCAAAGGTGCAAATCATACCGTTTGGTCATAAGCATCGATTCCCTCAGTATCCAGCAAAACAAGACTGTATTCAGTTCCATCAAGACCAGTTCTCTTCAAAGGCGAACTCCACATCCAAAGTCCCTTGGTGCAGGGTCGATGCGTTGAAGCCACTTGAAAACCACTGCTGCGCCCCAAAAGCTACAAACATAAGCATATCTTAGAAATTTCACAGTTGAGAGTTAATGAAATTTATGCGGAAGTACAGCCACGTGAACCCTCAATGCTATTAGATTGCTAGGTGCTAATTGTTGTGTGCACAATTAAAAAACGTCGTGTGCACAGTGACACCACAAAGTACATTGCTAAATTGGAAACTCCATTGAATTGTTTCCACCTGGATCGGAGATACTTCCAGTTTCCAATCCACTGATTATTCAGGATAACATTGTTAGAACACGTCAAATCGGGACTGGGTTAACGCCTCATTTCACCAGGAAATGGACTGGACCCTAGAATCAAAAGTTCAACTATACTACGATTAGAGTATCCAAATTCGTCACATCAACTCCCAACAGCCCCATCACACCTAAAACCATCAGCGCGTCACATTTCGGAGGCAAACCAAACCCTAGCCGCGGCTAACCGATAGCCAGACTAACCCTCCGTGGATGTCCCGCGCGTACCTGGTTGAGCACGAAGCTCTTGCCCTGTCGCGCGCGTCCGCAGACGGAGACGACGCCGACGGGCCCTTTGACGAGCTGCAGCGCCGCCACCGCCTCGGGGTCCATCACGAACCTGCCCTTCTCGTCGCAGTACACGAGTCGCAGCGGCCGC
>BCLG01001121.1:107751-130353 GCA_001602295.1 Zoysia matrella | reverse complement strand
CGCGGGGTTTACGGGGCGAGGTGGTGAGCGGAGCGCACGCGCGCGGCGCCTGGATGATCTCCTCCTGCCTATTTTTCGATGGTGGCAATAATAACGAGCCGCCCGCGGGCGGCGAGGAGGACGGGGACCGCGGAGGACGCGAAGGCGAAGACGAGAGTCGGACGAGCGCGGGGCGCTTTTATCGCGGCCGGTTTTGGGAGGCGACGGGCAGCAGACCAGGTCGTCACGGCACGGCGGGGATGACGCTGCCGTCCGCAGGAGCCAGGAGCATGTGCTTAAACGCGGCGTTTTCCGCGGGCGTTTCGGGTGCCGCGGCACGCAGCCGAGTGAGCGAGAATGAATAAGCGGATTTTCGTTTTGTACATAACGCTGTATCATTCACACTATTTACAACTATTTTATTTACTTCTCTCCACGCTAAAGCCTCGTTTGAAGAATAAAAATAGTGTAGAGATTAAATAAAAATAATACTTTAAGCATCTAAACGGTCAGACTTTTAAAGATTCTAAAATTTTTTTTTGAGTGCTATAATTAAAAATTTAGAATCTTTTAGGCTTCGAGGTAGGATTTTATTATCCCCTTAATTCAAACGGCGCCTAAATGATTCACCAGGGAGTGCTACGTGCCCAATTCGGTTTTCGCGACGACACGTTACAGCCATACGAGTACTGTCGGGTGGGCAGCAGGGCAGCCATGGATGTACCGGTTTTACACGCCGGTTTGCCGTTCAAACCTCGATTGAATCTCTGTGTCGAACGTGGGTATTATCACCTTTCTCGAAATTGCGGCCAAAAATCGGCACTCGGCAGACCTAATGTGGACTTCTAAACGAAGTGAACCTGAACCCCCTTTTAGAGGAAGGTATTGAAAAAAAAAACGAATCATGAAACTTGTATTGATATTTTTTTTCCTCGACCTAACTAAAGATTCTTCATATGTGATGCACAAATGATCATTATCTGTTTTAAAAAAATAGTTAATATCATCAATTTTATTTTTACTTATACATGCGTTTTTTTTTTTGGCAATATTTTCTTCAATGTATGGGTTCTAGTTTTAAATGGGACCTGATCTGCAATTGTTGGCCATAGAGGTCATTGACAATGCGATTAAGATTACAGAAAACTCTCATGGTGAGGGTGATGTTATGCTGGATGGAGATAATGATCGGCGCGTTGGCGCCGGTTTAACCAACGGGATTTCTCACCTTTTTTGAAACATGCGCGGTCTTGGTAAGTCGGTTAGACGTCGCCACGTGGCGGAGTTCATAGTAGGGGAACGGATTGATTGTGTAGGGCTAAAGGAAACTAAGAAATCCGACTTCCTCGATTGGGAGTTAACGGAGCTTAGTGGTTCTATTCCGTTTTGTTGGAAGTGGCTCCCAGCCGATGGGCGTGCTGGAGGGATTATCATGGGGATCAGGACAGACTCTTTGGAACTTGATGATGTTTGGTTTGGTAATTTTTCCATTGCTATGAATCTGCATTGTAGAAGATCTAATTTTTGTTGGTTGCACCCTACAGTATATGGGCCAGCAGTGCATTCCTTTTCCACTGAGTTTTTGCTAGAACTGAGAAGTGTTAGAACCCAAGCATTTTTACCTATGGTTTTTGGAGGTGATTTTAATTTGATTTGGTGTAAGGAGGATAAAAACAACGATAATATAGATTTTAATTTGATCAATTTGTTTAACTCCTTCATTGAAGAGTGTGATTTGCGAGAAATTAAGAGGGCTGGGGCTTGTTTTACTTGGACTAACAAACAAAAAGTTCCGGTCATGGTGAATTTAGATCGGATTTTGGTGTCGAGTGGATGGGAACTTAAGTTTCTGTTGTCTCACGCATGGAGCGTGACTAGGGTGGGTTCAGATCATTCACCAATTTTTATGGACTACGGTGACAAAGCCCCACCTAGGCCTAAATACTTTTTCTTTAAGAAACAATGGTTATTGCAGCCTGGTTTTAAAGATCTAGTTAGTAAACGCCGGCTTGATTCTAGAGGGGAAAACCCGCCCTGAGCATATTCTATGGACAAATGGCATAATTGTATTACTCAATCAAGACAATTCATGAGGGGTTGGGATATTCAACAGAAAGGGAAAGAGAAGAAGAAGAAACAAATCCTGCTAAACCAGGAAGGTTTGAAGTCTAGTGAGTGGGAGGCTAGATACCAAGTCGAGGAGGAGGTAGAAATGCTCAATGCTATGGAGGCAATTTACTGGCAACAAAGAGGGGGGGGATTAAATGGCTTTTAAATGGGGATTAAAAACACCCATTTTTTCAGTTGGCCGCGAATGGTCGTAGGCTTAAGAATCACATTTCCCATTTGGATATGGATAATGGGGTGGTGTGGGACCAAATAGAGTTGTTAGCATATATTACTCAATTCTATAAGAATTTTTTTAGGAACAGTGCGGAGTATGGCATCAGGCTTAGACAATCTTTTTGGGATGAAGATCAAAGCATAACTCCAGCCGTGGGGCAGGAGTTAGTGCGTCCTTTTACTGAATTTGAGATTAGAGATGTTGTGTTTGGCATGAAGTCCGTGTCTTCTCGGGGTCCCAATGGTTTTAGTGTCCAATTTTTTAAGACCTTTTGGGAGGTTATCAAACCGAAACTAATGGATATGTTCGCAGACTGGTATGAAGGAAAGTTAGACTTATAAAAATTAAATTATGGTGTCATTACGTTGTTGCCTAAGGTTAAAGAGGCAGTGTGCATTAAACAATTCAAACCTATTTGTTTGGTGAATGTAGATTATAAAATTTTTACTAAGGTGATTAATAACAGAATAGCTTTGGAGGCTAAGGAGATCCTCAATAAGGAGCAAACAGCGTTTACTAAAGGTAGAAATATCCTTGAGGGAGTGTTCATTCTACATGAAACTATCCATGAACTCCGTAAAAGAAAACTTTCGGGTCTGATAGTGAAAATTGATTTCGAAAAGGCTTACGATAAGGTTAAATGGGATTTTCTCGAAGAAGTTGATACTAAAAGAGATTTCCCAATATAGTGATCGAGTGGGTGAGACAAGCTGTCCAGGGTGGACGAGTTTGTTTGAATCTGAATGGTGAGAGGGGTGGTTTCTTTCGAACATTTCAAGGCCTTCGTCAAGGAGGATCCTTTATCTCCTTTCTTGTTTAATCTGGTTGCGGATGTTCTTGGGTCTCTTCTTCATAAAGCTAGGGATAAAGGGCGTATTACTGGGCTATTAACGCATCTAATTCCAGAAGGAATCACACATATCTAATATGCGGATGACATGGTAGTCATGGCGGAACCCATAGTAGAAAATGTGAGGAATTTGAAACTTATTCTCTATTGTTTCGAATTCCTCTCTGGGCTGAAAATCAATTTCCACAAATGTGAGGTGTTTATGGTGGGGGGCACCTCTAATGAAGGGGTCTTGTTGGCAAATATGCTTAATTGTAAGATGGATGAGTTCCCTGTTAAGTATCTTGAGATCTCGATTGTGGACAGGACTTTAAGAGTTTCAGACTGCATGGGTGTGGTAGATAAGATGAGGAAAAGACTTGATCCTTGGAAAGGAAAACATAATTCCTCGAGGGGCAGACTTGTGTGGACTAATACTTGCTTGAGTAGCCTTCCTATTTACATCATAGATTTTTATAATTTGCATAAAACTATTCATAAGTTAATGGACAGCATTCGTGCCAATTTCTTTTGGCAAGGGGCCGACCCTAAATTTAAGTATCATATGGCTAACTGGGAGATGGTAGCTAGACCTAAGGACCATGGAGGTCTGGGTGTTATAAGCACAAAATTGATGAATGAGTGTCTATTAACTAAATGGATTTGAAAATTGTATGCAAATGGCAATTATTAACTAAATGGATTTGAAAATTGTATGCAAATGGTAATGAGCTTTGGTGCAGGTTGCTTAGAAACAAGTATATGAAAGAGGGGAGTTTTTTTAACTCTAGGACTCTAGGTTCTTCCCAGTTTTGGAGAGGCCTTCATAAGATCAAACATTTGTTCTCTTGGGGGGCGACCTTTAGAGCTCATAATGGGAAACGCACTAGATTTTGGTTGGATATATGGGTGGGCACGGTGCCACTTTGGTTATCACTTCCAAAGTTGTTTCGCATCTGTGAGAAAGAGAATATCTTTGTGGTGGAATGTTTTCAAAATGGGCAGTGGAATGTCAGGTTTAGACGTAATTTTGGAGAGGATGAACAAGAAGAATGGGACTGCTTTTTGCATATGGTAGATGAAGTGGCTCTTGGTGATCAGGATGATGAAGTTCGATAGGAACCGGACAAAAGTCTTGTTTTCTCTACTAAATCCTTATATCGGTCACTCTCCTTTCAGGGGGTGTACAATAGAACGCTTAAAGCTTTTGGGACACCAAAATACCCCTGAAAGTGAAGATTTTCTTATGGCAAATGTATCATGACAGGTTACAAAGTGGGGAATGTCTTAAATCTAGGGGGTGGAAAAGGAGCAAGAGATGTATTCTGTGTGGCCAAATTGAAACTGTGGATCACATCTTTTTTACTTGTTCTCTCTCATGCTTTTGTTGGTGTATTGTGCAGGATACTTTTGGCTGGTCTTGTAATCCTAGATCTGTTCTAGACTTCTGGTCTGATATGTTTCCGGTTGACTTTGGGGCAACTAAAAGTGTAGATATTATGGTTTTTACAGGTGTTACTTGAGCTATGTGGCAATGCTGTAACAAAATGTCTATTGAGAAGAAATTTCCACTCCTCACTGATGGTATATTTACTAGAATATCATTCTTACAGAAATGGAAGTTGCTGTTGAAGGACGCGGAGAAGCTGAAGTTGGAGCAGGTCGTCAATAAACTTGTGACTTTCCTGAAGCATTTGCCGGTCTCGAAGTTTAGCTCGAATGTGATGGAGCTCTGATGCTAGAGTTGCTAGTTGTTGTTTGGGTAGTTTTAGTCTGGTAATTGAAGCTGTTTTGAGTCTATTTTGATCGAGATCTCGGTTGTTTCGTTGTCTCTATAGGTCTTTATCTATCCTGTTGGCATGTCGGTTTCTTGGCCTGATTCTTGTGCCTGAGTAGTTCTGCTTAGTCTCTGGAGAGAGTGTGTTAGGCAGGTTCGTGGTTTTGTGTTTCATGTATGCTAGTATCCCCAGCCGTTGACACTTTTGCTGACTTTCCATAAAAGTCGAATGATTCTCCTTTCAAAAAAAATGTATGTGTTGTTAAATGTGAGAGCCAAAAAACACAGTAGGAACAAAGAATATGTCTCGCGCATGCAGAACTAGATCTAGCCGTTGCAACTCCATTGAGACTTGAAGGGGAGAGGGGAGGGGAAGAGGAAGGAGATGGTGGGTCGTTGGGGGGGGGGGGGGGTGCTGACCCCTCCTCGGCAATTGTGCTAGCTCCGTTACTGTGCTCATGATAATAAAGGTCATTGCCATTCAAAACAATGTATTCAAATATTAAACAATATCTAGACATTATCTTGTAGGAGGATCATTTATTTTATTAGAGAATTTTTTATGATTTAATACTTCTCTAACCCCAATTTTTAAGCCAGCCCAGCTGGATCGAAAATTAGTCAAGCCATGTCTATTGATATTAACCTTAAATAAGAACTATGCACTAACAAGCACTTGAGCACGAGATGAAACTTGCTTCCTTGCAAACAATGCAGCTAAAAGGAAAATCATTAATGCAACACAGTGAATATGTTAGAGAATGAACGTGTGAATGTAATAGGGGAAAGCAAAGAGTATAAGTTCAGAGAACAAGTGGGCTGATCATAAGACATGTGCGACATATCTTTTGTCGCCATCAAGCTGGTAGACACGTAGTCTTCATAGTTTGGATGGGTTCAGCAAGGGCATTAGCAGGATCATGGGGGCGCCTTGAATTCGTGCAAAGTAACTGTCTAACAACAAAAAATGCAGTATGCTAAATTGTGTAAGCAATCGCCACATAATTGTTCGTAATTTATCTGTATCCAGGTAAAGTCATTATCAAATTTCTACATAACCCAAATTACTCTTATATATAGGTATATTTATAAATGATATCCGCGACCACCACTATGATATATTTAATTCAAAATATCCCCATATCTACCTAATATCTGCCCGCAACTACTATTATTAAAACATATTGAAGTTTCATTTTCAGTATATTGGTGTGCATTATGGTATAAAATTTTAAATAATATTTAGGTCTATGAGATTCTATAGAATTTTATAACCTCCTAAAAACTCATCTCTGATTGAAAATCTATGAAATTATTTTTATTCGAATTCTCAAAATCCGACGGGGAAGCTTCATAAACACACTGTCCTGATCGCAAGTGCCAGGGCACAGAGGCTGCTGAATTGCAGAACATGCACGACAGCATGATAAAAGTCGTTTTTTCTGTGACCCCAGCCAGCATGAGAGAGTCGATCGATCGGCCGTGCTGTCGGGGTCGCTCCTCGTACCCACCAAGCCACAAGTCCAGGCAGCTCTCGATTTCACCTGTGAAATTTCCAGGTGGACATGGCACTGATCGATCCGTTGGCCGGCCATTTCATGCAATAATTCATTTTCCAGCGCTAGTATACTAAAGATCGACGCTTTCAACGAGCTGCCAACCGATGCAATTAACGGCAGACACACTTGTGAAGACTGAAGATGCATGCAACGCGTGGCGCCACCTGATCCTGAGCAAATCGTTCGTTTGGCCGTGGCGTCGGCACATGACCTGTTTGTTTGCCGGAGCATGCACGCCACTTTCCCGTTTCAATTCCACTGATGAGATTACTCGATCTGTGGGTGGGTGGTGTGGTTCGTCGTCCACTCTTGTCTTCCCTGTCGGCCAATCGCGCCGGGGTCGAAATGTTTGATGGGCGGGGCGCCATGTGAAGGCCGACGCATGTGTGGAACCAGACGGGCAGCGAGACCCGCGCGGTGAAAAGCTGTAGTTCCTGCCTTTTTCCAAAGGTTTCTTCTGGTTCAGACGCTCCTGTTTTGCTTGTTCTAGATTAATGCTGTAATTACCAGGCGTGATTATTTATCTATGGGTCCGTTCGGATATGCTGGCCGTGGCCGAAGAACTCATGTGCACCGTAGCATAACCTCCAAAGCTAATCCGAACCCGTCCAATATATATTCAGTCATTGTAAAAGGGTGGCTGCCGTTTTGCACTTTATTCAAGTCACGGATTCTAAAACATTGCATCTCTGAAAGGTAAAACAAAGTTTTAGGGTCTAGTTAGGGGAAAAAAAAAACAAATGCCTCTAACCACCTAATCTTTTAGTTTACTCACCTCATTTGTAGCTAGAAACATGATTCGTTTACTCCTCTGAAAAGAAGCAACATTGTTCGTGGCTCCAAATTAATGAGCTACGTAAAAACACTTTTAGACCCACATTTAAGAGAACTATTGGAGGTGGGAACAAAAAATATTTACTCTATCAGTTGTTGAAGTTGATCATAAAAATTGTTCGTGAAGCATTATATTTGAGCAAACCCAAAATAAACCTAATTTGGAGCATACATTACTCCTACACAATTTCTGTATAAGATCTTGGTTCCAAACATGCCAACGCGTCCGCTTTCCTGTTTAATATCCCCAAATCCCCCTCTGTGTCTTTTCTTGACTGTTAGCTTCCATTAGCTATGGAATTGCCCTCTCTGTTGTGCAAGGTAGCAGTCACACACGCATCGCAATTTCGCAAGTTAGTCGTCGCAATAAAGCCCCAGTCTCGAACTCGATTCCCTTCTCCCTCGCTGAACCGTAGTGATCTGGTACCGGCTAATCGCGTTTTCCCTGCGCCGAACTCCGAATCTGATGCGTCTCCTTTGCGGTCAGCGCAGTCGTTGTTTAGCACTATGCTCCTTTTACAAAGTTTAACAATCGGCCGCCTGGGCAACAGTGAAAACCTTGTCGTTGAAGGTTACAGTAGACCTTTCGTACGTCGCCATGGACTTGCAAGTACGTAGTAGCCACCCGTCGCATTTTGCAAGCGATCTTGCGTTGTGCAGCATTGCTCTTTTCCGTGCGCTGATCACACACGGCGGAATCTGAATCCGGTGCAACTATCCAGATATTTGCATCGATCGCTTTTCAGCCAAACAATCCTTCATTTCAACCGTGGATTCTTTCCGTGGCTTGGACTGGCTGGACTGCGAAGATGACCGGCGTGCATTCTTGCTTATCAGTTATCACATTCGAGTTCATGTGATTATACCTCATAGCGACTCATATTCGCACGCTGGTATGCACATCGCGCACTTACGAGGGCTATGACCACGAAGAGCGCGCATCTCTTGGGTGGGTTTCGATCGGAGCAGATCGGCTCCGGCCACAATTGCACATGCGTCTGGACGCCGCCAAGTGCTGGCTGGCAGCACCGGATCCCCTCCATGTCTCCATCTATCACCGGTCCACACGCCGCGCACCCGTTACGTACGCCAGGCTCCCTCTTGCTCCTCCGCACGATCCCTCCCGTTCGCGGCCACCGGCCTCGGTAGGCTGGAGTAGACGAGATGGTGGCTTGGGGACCGGCTGCCGGGCGGGACACGGATTGGGGCCCGTGGGCACGAACCCGTGCTCCCTTCCAACCAGGACCGTCGACCCCTGCTTTCATGTCACTGGGCGGAGACTCGATCATTCGCAGCAAATGATCTGCCAGCTCCTTGCCCGAGATCGACGCGACATGAGTTGCGGGCGGAGGGACCCTGGCTGCTGCCTGTCCGTCGTCACCGTTCCGCGCGGGGGACAAGTGAAGCACGATAGGGCAAAACACATGGACCGCCTGGGTCAGGTTGGCGCGAAAATATTTCATGTCAATTTGGCTTGGTTGGCAATGTAGGATAACCCAGTGGCCATGTTGCCGGCGACGTTCAAAATTCAAGTGGAAAAAATTGGCAAGCAGCATTGAGAAAAATTGTTAGCACTTTGTAGTTTTTTTTTAAGTCAGCATTGAGAAAAATTGTTAGTATTTTGTAGTATTTTTTTTAAGTTCTCTCCTACTAAATACAACTGTAATATTTTTTTATATACGCACACACGTCCACACACTCAACACATATCAACCCTGTGTAAACTAAATAAACACCTTTACAAAGAGAAAAAGAGAAAGACCAGAAACAAAGGTGACCTGGTGAGACGCACGGGCAGCACTCGAACCCGCGCCGGCTAGCGGGCACCACAGATGCGCTAGCCGAGCCCGGTTCTCGTAGACCGTAGTGCTTGTACTAGCCTACTAGGTTGCATAATTGCATTGGATCGATGGAACTACATTGAGCCTTTCGCACCGTGCAAGCAGCCTCTGGTGGGCCTCTGGAAAATGGCTTGGGCCAAGTGAAAAAGCGAATGACCCAGTCCGCGTGGCCCTGCCAGCCAGCCACAAAGTGCACAAGGCTCGGAGACTCCAAACAGGCCGCTAACGGAGTTTCTGGCCCATTTTCGACGCAGCGCACCCGGTACCAGCTCTGCAAACATCCATCCATCGATCCCCGACGCACCACAACGGTCACGAGCGGCAGCCCATGCTGCAGGTGTCCGTTGGCGGGCGCACGCAGACGCGCCGCGTGGGAAAACGGGACCCGATGCCTCGCGTGGCCGCGACGCCCGCGAGCGAGGTACTAGATCCTCATCGCTCCACCACCCACCCCCGCGAATCCAACGGCACCCGATACCTGCGTTCATCCAAAGCTAACCCCATCCGACCTGCTTCGAAAAAGAAAAACACAAAAGCGATTTTTCCCGTTATAAAAACTGGCTCCTCCGCCAGTCTTCGCCGTAGCACTAGCAGACGCTCCTCCCGTCCCCCTCATTTCGAACCCTCTAGACGCGTCGGTCCCGGCCTCGTTCTCCCACTCGTTCGTCGCCGCCTCGTCCTACCGCGTCCTCACCCCGCGCGCCGCCGAAATGGTGAGTACGCAGGACGGGATGGTCCCCATCCGCGGGCTTCGATTCGATTCGTGCTTCGAAGTGGATCCTATCTCTGATTGATCCCTTTTTCTGTTTGCTCCTGTCGCAGGCGCTGCCGAACCAGCAGGTCGTGGATTACCCCAGCTTCAAGCTCGTCATCGTCGGCGACGGTGGAACTGGTGATTTCTCTCTTCGGAGCCTTTTTCTGTGCCTCGCATGATTTAGTTCCCGTCCCGTATGCTGTTGCGGCGTTCTGATGGGTGCGTTGCTGGTCTGCAACGGCACTCGATTTATGCGAGATGCCTGGATCTGATGTACCAGATTGTAAAGTGGTTGCCTAGCCGTGATTTTGTCATCGAACTGTGAATTTCGTTCTCTCTAAGGCGATTTGGGATATTACTCTGAATGCGCGTTGCGCTTTAGCCAGGGGGGAGGGGGTCGATTGGTATGCTGCAACGCTATGGCAATTTTTTAATGATCCTCATCGCGTTGCGAGCGGTTCAAATGTAGATCCACGGTCTATTAATTACTACTCCCTCCGTCCCAATAGAAGGTTATTTTTAACTTTTGTTGACTATAACTTTGACCAATGATTTTGATAATTTTAATTAGTTTTAATAATATAAATTATCTATATTCTGAAAGTATTTCCAATGTGATTTTAAAAGTACGAATACTAGGTTTTTTAATTTAATCAAATATATAAAAATCATTGATCAAAGTGTCAGTCAACAAAAGGTAAAAATAAACTTTTGTTGGGACGGAGGTTGTATCAGTTAAGGACCTGCTTGCTAACATCAAATCCTTTGCAACTATTGGATGAGGATGTGGTCTGGAATAGTATCAGATAAGCTCACTCCGTTCCAACTTCCAAGTGTGAGAACGCATGGCTGCTTTGTTAGATGGTGTATTTTACTTGACATTTCGATAGATAAGAATAGTTTTGTGTTCAACATCTCATAGTTGCACCTGCACTGTGGCTACATAACCATTAGCCAAGAGTTTTCCCTTTGTTCTTTATTAATGACAAATCTGCAGACCACTAAGTGCTGATGTACACTGAAGTTGAATCACTGCAAGATATTTTCTGGATGTCAGTAGTATCTGTATCAAAAGCACGATTGTTGCTGGATTATTGACTTCTATAGCCTTATTCTTCTGCTCTGTTTTATGGAATTCTGATACAGTACATATCTTAATTGCCTTATTTTGAATCTGCCTTATTTTTCTCTCTTGCAGGCAAAACCACTTTTGTGAAAAGGCATCTTACTGGCGAGTTTGAGAAGAAGTATGAACGTAAGTGATATGATATGTTCAAACCACTGCCTTGAGAATACATCTATGGTATTGCTGATTATTGTTTCCACTGCAGCCACTATTGGTGTTGAAGTTCACCCGCTGGATTTTAGCACCAACTGTGGTAAAATCCGTTTCTATTGCTGGGACACTGCTGGCCAAGAGAAGTTTGGTGGCCTCAGAGATGGTTACTAGTAAGTCACTGTTCATTGGCAAGTGGTTTATATCTCTGTTTGAGTGTAACTGAATGTAGAAAATTTGAAATTATTATTTTTAATTGTTTGGGCTTGCAAAATGTACCTTTCAAATTATGAGTATGATGAAACCTTTGTGATGCCTTGAATAAGTTGAATTGGGGTTGAAAATCTTACAGCTAGTTATGAACTGATGCATTGGAAAATTACCTATTGCATACCCTAGAAAGCAGACCTTTGGTGGCACAGCCCCAAAATTTATTTGGAAGGATGGAAATTTCTGTGTACTGTTGCACATTAGTGTTCCCTCCTTGTGGAAGCCATGCACCATTATATGCTAGTGTTAAATTAGTCAAGCAGCTGGGGATATTTCAGTTGACATTTTGCTTTCTATATAGAATCTGCGGCAATTTTTTTTTGGTCTATCATTAATCTGTCTTCTGTATGTGGTGTGAAATTTGTCAATTTTTGCTGTATCTTTGGTCTTGTCTAATATATTTATAATTTTCAACTCTCCTGCAGTATTCATGGTCAGTGTGCTATCATTATGTTCGATGTAACATCAAGGCTGACATACAAGAATGTACCAACATGGCACAGGGACTTGTGCAGGTCAGTTTCAGATTTACATTAATCTCGATAAACAGCGTTCGATTTTTTCATAAACTAACAGCTATCCAATCTTGTATCTCAGAGTGTGTGAGAACATTCCAATCGTTCTGTGTGGTAACAAGGTTGATGTGAAGAACAGGCAAGTTAAGGCCAAACAAGTCACTTTCCACAGGAAGAAGAACTTGCAGTACTATGAAATTTCTGCCAAGAGTAACTACAATTTTGAGAAGCCCTTCCTTTACCTTGCAAGGAAGCTGGCAGGGTAATTATCAACTTATTCATCTCTGTATTTGACTTGGCAGATGCCATGTGACATTCTTGCTGTACTAACTTTTTTCTACTGATATTTGTACATGTAGGGATCAGACGCTTCACTTTGTTGAGGCTGTTGCTTTGAAGCCACCGGAAGTGCAGATTGATATGGCCATGCAGCAACAGTGAGTTCTCTTGATTTGATTTAAAATCTGCTTTGGTGCTTAAAACGTTGTCCTGAAGCTATCAGGCTAGTTCCACTAAAAAGAATGGATTTCGGTGATAAAAGGATTCCATCGCAGTTTAATTTCTTGCAACTTGGTTAATTCTAACAGCCCTTGTTCCATTGTGACAGGCATGAAGCTGAGCTTTCTGCTGCTGCTGCGCAACCCCTCCCTGATGATGATGATGATCTGATCGAGTAGGGATGATCACTGGTCGCTGTTGTTTGATGTTGGAGTGAAGAGAGCTTTTTATAAAGACCCGTAGTAGGGGGTTACAATCCTCGTTAGTTAGGCTGTGTACATGATCTCATGTGTGAGTGGAGAAATGGTTATGACATTTGTATCAGATGCTGTTGGATGCTGTTGCGGAGGGTCTGTTGGTTACTTTGCCAGCTCCTTTTGAATAATACAGTGATGTTTTCGTATGCTTCATATGTGGGCTTAAATCCAATGCCACGGACATTCGATATCACCGGCAGTAGGGGAGAAAATTCAGACAACAACTGTAGCTGGCATTAGATTATTTTTTCAACCATTGGATCCAAAAAACGGACCAAAGCAGGTGCTACAGGGTAAGCTGAACAGTAAAAACGTTGCTAGTATTTGCGCTACAATGAATTGCTACAGGCCAAGTGCAGAGAACTGTTGTCATCTCACACTTTTATTGTTCCATGCTACAGACCTCTGAATTTTAAGACCCACAGTGTGCTCCTCCGATCGGTGCTTGGAGGAATTCTTGGAGGAATTCTTGGTGGCAGGTATCGGTTCTATACACTGCAGCCACCGGTGCTTCAACCAAGTTGATATCATTTATTATCAATCTCTCAAGCACCCGTCGTCCACTACGGAGAGAGTATAAAACCTGACACCGATGCTCTACGTGAACTCGAAGTGACAGGTGAAGCACCCTCTATATTGTGGCTGGTATAACTCTCACCGCAGAGGATTTAGATCCGTGGACTATAGCTACAAGTTCAAAAGCATAGTTTTTTGCTATAAAAAAAAAGAAAGTTTAAAAAAAGTTTTTCAAATCACCTCCACTTTTGATAAATATAATTTATTTTTAAACTAAAAATGTTTACCTGGTAATTTTAGATGTACCCTATTTACACCTCTATTTCACCCAATATGTTCAATCCATAAGATGGCACTTGCAAATACTGTGCACTCCTTTCGGTCTCATATTTTTTTATGTTTTAAGATAATGATACGATTTTTAAAATACAACTTTAACTTCTATTTTTGTCATAAAGTTTTATTTAAAAGTGACATATATATACTTTTATGAAAGAATTTTTAAAGATAAATCTATTCATATAATTTTTACATTTTTAAATTTAACTATTTAAAATTATTTGTAATTTATGTTTTTAATATTTAAATTAAGACATATTCAAAAATAATGGTCATAAAAGGAGTAGGAAATATTAGATGGGTTTATAATGTGAAATTAAAGGATTTAGATCTCTCCTTTCATTTTTTCCAATTCTAAACCTGGTCTCCATTTTCCACTTGCCAAACACCGCACGTTGGGGACAATCTTAAAACCCATATCATGTGAAGAATAAAACGCGGGAGATTATCTTCTCCCCGGCAAGTAAATTACTCCTAACACTGAAGAAAGAGAAAAAAAAAGCGGCGGGACCTACCGGTCAGCGTCCTAGACGAGTCCGTAACGAGAGAGTACGCGTGGATTGCTCCAGTTTCCACCCGAACGATAATAAGACTTATAAAAGGGGTCAAGAACGAAGGAACAACCAGAAATTGGCTTTGCCGGCTGCGCGATTCAGCTGAGTGCTCTCCTCACTATCGCGGATTAAAGCGAGCCTCGTCGATTCCCCCCGCCCCCGGTGGAGGTGCAGCCGCGAGGATGGAGGAGCAGTTCATTCTCCGCGTGCCGCCGTCCGTGGCAGAGCGGATCGAGCACCTCATGAACGAATCCGCCGCCGGCTCCTCCAACCCCGACGACGCATCGCTCGACCTCTCCTTCTCAGGTGCGGCGCCTTCGTGTCCCCTGCCCTCCTTCCTCTCCTCCTGTTTCCCGAATCCCGATGACCCAACGCCACCGTGCCCAATCACTAGCGTCTTCATCCGAGACTGCGATTCGGGGAGGAGCGGGATTAGTAGTGCTACCGGTTTCTCAGGGAACTCGCGGTGGCCTCAGGGCCGAGTGCGCGGATTAGGTCAGCGGTCGGGTTCTCCATGACCCGCGTGGGGAAAGGCGTGATGCCGTCGCTCGATAGCGCTATGGTGCTGGTTGCCCTAGGGATGCTGGGCGCCGCTTTACTGGTGTAGCTGTTTACAGGATTTGGGATTTGGGACCAACGCTGTTTTGGTCTGTTGCCTTCGATGCACGCTGCTTTCTATGCTGCTTTGCATGAATCATGCCTGTGTGTTCATTTGATAATAGTACTCAATTGTGAATTTCCCTAGAGCTGAGTGCTGTTCCACGCTTGCTGTTCTGGTGTGGGTTAACAGTTTATGCAATCTGGTTGCTATACCTTTGGATTGCCGCCTAACGATGCAAGGAACTTCCATATTTACTGTTAGATGAGTCAGTTAGCATAGGAGCAACATTTGCATTTGTAAATGATACATAATTAGCATTCAGAAATGTTGCTGCTAATTGAGCAGTTATTGAGAAATATTCTTTTTCCTTGATTGTGTTGTTTTTTCTGTCTTTTCTAGTTTTGTTGGATTGCATTACTTGCTCAAATATGCTTAAAGCAGTACAATCTCCAAACCGGATGAAACCATGAAATAATTTAGTTGCTACCAGTATATTAGAAATAACTCAAGATCAATGAATATCTATTGCTATGAAGAGATGAAGCCATGCAGATGCAATGGGCATGTGACTTTCTTTATTAGAAAATGCTTTTGCCTTTAGATACTGGTTACATGTAGTATGTTAACATAATCACATTTTATTGTTCATTCTCTCCTGGTAATGTATGAAGCGATTGTATCTCTGATTTCATTATTCCAGCATATATTAGACTACATTGGAACATTTCTTCAGGAACAGAAATTTATTCAACTTTGTTGCCATGTGAATTGATGGTATATTTCTTCGTGCAGAGGATGGAAGAAATGGTACATTCATGATCGGTGATGAGAGCTTTCCTGCATCTCTCTTGGATCTCCCAACTGTTGTGGAGTCATACAAGACATATGATGATTCTGTATTAATTAAAACTGCTGATATTGGTCAGGTAAATGTGTTAAGTTTCCTCTACAGCGTCTATTCTATTAATTTGCATAGCTTAATAATATTATCTATTAAAATGAAACAGATGATTACGGTAAGAGGGGAAGATGATCCTGCTCCTGAAGGAGTTGAATACAAACATGGTCTTACTCCTCCAATGAGGGATGCACGCAGGCGACGTTTCCGCAGAGAGCCAGACTTGAATGTATTCAAATTAACTGCCATTTAGCTGTGTTTGTTTTCTATGTTCATTGGAATACATGTACAATACTGAATCTTTTCTTTTACAATTCTGCAGGCAGATCTTGTTAGCCAAGTTGAGAAGCATCTCATCAATATAATGCATGGAGTATCAGTCAGTATCCTTTTGGTCGATGTGATTTGCTGAATGCCTTGATGATGGGAATTGTGCTTTGGGAAGAAGTATTTCCAATTTTTTGTTTTTCTTTTTTTCATATGAAGTTCATTCCTTGGCTTAGAAGAGTCATTATATAAAAGTTTAATCATCTCATTAAAGTATTTCCATATAAATCTTTCAAAAGCTAAAGTTCAATTGTTTTTATGCTTTTGTTCAGACGGTAAATGTGTTGTTGTTATTATAACTGCATTTCTTTTACTTGTTCAAGGACTCCATATACCATATATGCATAAAAAAAGGGTTATCGTTTTTTTTTTGGGGTTTTTTTTATCAGTCGGTGGATGGTTCTTTGACTCTATGGTACTAGACCAGAATGCTAGTGTGATTGGAGGCGAGGAAGGTGGTGAGCGCAAGAAAGCTGCAGCTGCCCGTGCTACCAAACCCAATGTACAAGAACCTGCTGCAAATGGTGAAGAAGCTGAACCTGAGAGGACTGACTCTGATGAGTCGGAAAACTGAAGTGGATCAGAGTAGTGCAGCTTCTGATGCACCGGCAATCCTGGCTAAACCGAGCAATTTAAACCCTAGTATATATCTGTAACAAAGAATTATTCCTGCTATCACTTACATCTTGGTGATCATCATTGTACTTTCAATCTTAGACTTCCATTATGATGAAAAAAGGTGTTATGAATTGGTGGTGATCTTAGACTTTCAATCTTAGACGTACAAGATGGATTATATTGGATTCATGTGCATTGACCCAGCATATATATAGTAGAGAAGTCGACGACCATATATATAGTAGAGAAGTCGGCGACCAAGGCATATTAGTTTTTCCAAGTCATGTTCAGAAAATTTAAACAAAGCACTTTGTTCTGTTTGGACGCTCCTTTGATGGAGTGCAAAGAAATAGAAGATGCAGGCTTGCAAATTATAATCCCTCCTGCCCTGTGTGTTGGTAAAAATCTGTGTGCCGTCATCCGCACATCAGAAGTCTTACTAGCATATGGTATTGATGGATCGAGTAGCTTTATCACGACGCTTCATGCTATGAGAATTAATCTACTAATGTTGGCAATATTTTTTTTACATGATTATCCAAAGATTGGCACTGGCAGTTTGAGATTCTTCCATTCGTCATCCTGTTTGTTTCAGTTTGCATATCCTTCTTACCTATCCTTCTTCCCTTTCAGTTTGAGAAAGTAAAGACATGTTAGGGAGCATCGATCCTCCTCGCCCTAGAGGATGCTGCAGCAGGTGTTGCCCTGCGTTGCGCAAGGCCAAGGTAGCAAAGGGACTAGTATCACATGTTGCAATCGTAGCTACCTTATTTAATTTGATTTTTTATGGTCTTCAAGATAACTACAGCTTCCGTGCAAAGATTGCTTTCGAATTAGTGTCCTTCCCGGCCATTGCTTGCTTGTACATTTACTCATCGTCGAGCTGGAAGGAGAAGATTATTTCCGGAATATTTCTTGGTGTACTTGCTGTAGTGAGTGTAATAGCTGCTCTCAATGCGAAAAGCAGGGCTCCTTTGCCCATGTTCATCTGCAATCTCCTTGCCCTGTTACCATACTGTGTCTGGAGGTTTTGGGCAATAGTGCAGGCTTGTTTGCGTCGCCGTCGTGTCCGTAGCGCAGCAGCAGCAGCTCCTGCGGCGCCAGCACCACTGTTACCGGTGCACCAAGAGGAAGAAGCAGGGTGTAGCCCAGTGCAGCGCGCCGCGTTCCGCATCGAGGAGCTGCCGCGGGAGTTCTCGCACGAAGAGATCCGAGCCGTGACCTGAGACTTTGGAAGCTTGGTGGGGCGCGGCGGATCCGCCGAAGTCTTCCGTGGCGTCCTCGACGACGGCACCGCGGTCGCCGTGAAGCGGATCATCAGCGACAGGGCCGTCGGTGAGGCCGACTTCCTCAGAGAGATCTCCATCGTCGCGAACGTGCACCACCGCAGCCTGGTGCGCCTCCTCGGCTACTGCCTCCCGCGCGGGGGCGCGAGCGGGGGCCAGTACTACCTGGTCTACCCGTTCTTCGAGCACGGGTCGCTGGACTGGTGGCTGTTCCACGGCGAGGAGAGGAGGCGCCTCCTGCCGTGGCCGACGCGGCGCCGCGTCGCCGTGGACGTGGCCAGGGCGCTAGCGTACCTCCACCACGAGTGCCACCGGCAGGTCCTGCACCTCGACATCAAGCCGGCCAACATCCTCCTCGACGGCGGCCTCCGCGCGCACGTGTCGGACTTCGGCATCTCGATGTCCGTCGCCTGCGACCTGACCAGCGTGTACACCTGCGGGAGGGGCACCCCCGGGTACATGGCGCCGGAGATTTGGGCGGCCAGTGCGCTGTCCGCCAAGTCCGACGTGTACAGCTACGGCGTGACGCTCCTCGAGCTTGTTGGCGGGCGCCGGTGCTTTGAGCACGGCAGCGTGTTCTTCCCGTCCGTCGTGTGGGAGAAGATGGCGCGAGGGGAGCTCATGGAGGTGGCGGACGCTGCCATGGCGCGCGTCGAAGAGGGGGAGGTGGAGACGGTGGTGAAGGTGGCGCTCTGCTGCATCCAGCCCAGGCGGGAAACGAGGCCGAGCATGCTAACTGTCGTGGACATGCTCGAAGGGCGTGTCGCCGTCGATCTGCTGCCGGAGAGCCGTCTGTCCACCGTGAATTTCGCGGGGCGCAGTCCGGCTGACTCACGGCGCCGTACTTGACGTTTTCTTTTCCATCAAAGCTGTGCTTCAAATGCAGGGCCGAGGTTGGGGGTGTGCCACCGGTGCGACGGAACAGAGCCCCAAGTTCCAGGGGCTCTCAATTTTTTTTCTTCGGTATATCTTGAGTACTGTCACTCTTGAGCAGCAGGAAGCAGGCCGCCGATATATATACGCATATAAATACAAGGCTTGATACACGCACTAGCAGCCCCACGAATGGATCACGTCACCAGGTCACGAACGGTAGTTAAAAAAAACTGAACGGATGCAAGTTCCGTGATCGGTGATCCAAATTCCAATTTCCAAAATTTTCGTGATAGACTGATAGGCAAGGCGAGGACCTGGGAGTCTGCTGCAGTGACACCTCGCTGTGTGAGATCGCCGTGAACGCCACCGTCGCCGTGATCAACCATCCAGGCCGGCAACCAGATATATAGAAGTATCGCACGTCCGCACGGCCTGCCTGACCTGAGACCTGTGCCTTCTCGTTAGGATAAGCCATTATTATAAAATTTTAATTATTGTGGTATAGTTTGGTAATTGTTTGATTACTTAAATAGGATGATTAGTTTTTATTGTGTAATTAATTCTATTATTAGATTCATTAGTTAAAATTATTAATTGTTAATTTTATTATTTTATGCTTTCATCTAGTGTTGAATTATTGCAGTCATGTCCTCGACAAATTGAGTATGAGTTGAGAGTGAGATATTGGAGAAAATTGAGTATGAGTCTATCATCGAAGATTTCATTTTAAAAAATACTACAAGAATGAAGCTATTCAAGTGAATAGGTATGATTTTAGTATACTTTTCTGAAATATTATATAGTATATTATATATATGTTATTTGTTAGCTTAATAGGGCCCTAATTTAAATTTTAGTACAGGCCCCGGTTTCAGCCGGCTCAGCCCTGTTCAAATGTCGTTGATTTTTTACGTTTGCATGTAGCTTCACATGCATATTGTTAATTTCAACCTAAGGCCCGGTTTGAATGTTGTGGTTTTCAAAACAAGGTACTTTAAAACCATGGTTTTAGAAGTGTCAACCAATACCATGCTTTAGAAAAAAGAAGAAAGAGGTCTTGGCTCTTTCTAAAACTTCAAAATGACTACAGTTTTGACAATACCATTCAAACAAGTAGTTTTCTAAAACCAAAGTTTTTTTTAATAAAACCATAGTATATTTCTAATAAAACTTAAAAAAAACTTGAAATCCAAATAGGGCCTAGGATGCTAACAGCTGCCAATTTACCAATTTAAGGAGTAACAAGTAATGTCCATGGATCTTACTCAATTTTGTGAGTTAATGGGGCGGCACTATAGTTGACTCTTCAAGAGCATCTTCAACAATCCTCTTAAAAAATCACCCCAAAAGGTGTCTTTTCAATAAGCTAAAAATTTTGAGCACTAATTTAATCAACTCTTTCAACAACTTCCATAAATGTGTTCCAATATAAGTTAAATTCAGATCAATTTAATAATCAATCTCATATGTTAGTTGCACACAAGATGACCCTAGATGTACCTAGATTTAGAGGGTTTTTTTGGGGGGAGGGGGAGACAAATTGGGGAGGCTTTAGGGTCCATTTGATTGACGGGCGAAATTGGATGGGAGATGGTGGTCCATATTTTTTGGATGAATTCATCCATCTTACAAGTTTAGTTGAGTGGACGGGGCAGCCAAGTTTTTTGTTTGAGCGGATGGATGAGGACGGATGATGAAGATAATTATTAACTAAATTAAATATTTATTTTTAAATATCAATAGTTAATTATATAAAAAATCATCTTCAAGCATGACTTATTGTAATTATTAATATTATAGAGCTAATTATTAATTTAAAATAAAATTATCACTAATTAACTCTAATCAACCTATTAAATAAATCAACAATGATTATAAACCTGACTTATTATAATTATTGATATTATAGAGCTAATTATTAATTTAAAATGAAAAATTATCACTAATTAACTCTAATCAACCAATTAATTAAATCAACAATGATTATAAACCTTATTTATATCATCCTCATTGCTAATTACCATAGAATATACTAATAATTACTAATCATGTACTAACAGTGAATTAACCATAGAATATACTAATAATTACTAATCATGTACTAACAGTGAAGATTAGCAAAGATGAATGACTCCACCCTGCCAAATTTGAGAGATGAAGAGAATATTTTTTGAGTTGGCCGCCCCATCCAACTTTGCCTCCGAGCCAAACACCTCCTAAACAGAAGCCACCGTCTCTTATCCAACCTCATCCATCTGACCAAACGCACCCTTAGAGGTGCTGTTGGAGGAAGTTTTTTTTGACCTTCTTCCCAATAATTTAATTTAAAGGAAACTATTACAGAGCTATTGGATAAAGCTCCCCAATTCCCCCTAAATCAAAGGAAAAGGTGTAAAAAATTTCATCCAACAGCTCCTCTAAAAACCTCCCAACTTTTGTATATTCAGTTTCCATCAAATTCTGCGGAGGCAAGTACAAACATATACCCGTATCATCTCCTCAAGTCCAATCCAAATGTTCAAAAAAGTTACTACTCCCTCACTTTTATTTGTCGTTGTTGACTTCTGGCATGAGCTTTGATCATTCGTTTTATTCAAAAATGTACGATGAAAATTATATATTTTGTTATAATTTGATTTACCATTGAAGGTATTTGAAACATGACTTGTAATTTTATACATTTGAACTAATTTTTTAAATAAAAAAAATGGTCAAAATTGATGTCAAAAGTCAACAACGACAAATAAAAGTGAACAGAGGGAGTAGTATTGTCCAAGACTGATAGTCTGATAGTTGTAGTTTAGTGACAGACCATGTAGACCCAAAAAAGAAGGTTTAAACATATATTTGCAGTCAACTGACGATCAGTCTTTAAAGCACAGTGCACAGTGAAATTGACCTCATATTGAAATACCCAGTCACAAAAGATGATATAGTTTACAGATAACAAATACCATAGCATTAAGCATACCTTTGCTCCACTTTCGTTTCTTAGTTTCTTCCTCTGTTCCCCAAAGTACTCTAGCATCAGAGTCTAATTTCCAACATACATCAATGTACAATGATATGATGATCTATGATAGTTATGGCAAGGCAGCCTGAACTCCAGCCCACATTACCAATACTTAGGTTAAGACATGATCAATGGTAGGCAGTACAAGCAGCTGGACCAAAACAAGAGGCTATATCATGCATCACCATTTCAAAATAAAGTCATCGTTGGGCTGTGCTGCTCATGGATCCTGCAGTCGAAGAGGACAACATCAAGTTTTGATGAAAAAAAAATCAAAGGTGCATTAAAAATATTGTGGCCCTTAATTGTAATGATATTGGGAAAGTGTATGCCATAAATAGCATAAAAACTTCAGTTCTCTGTGATATGCAATGGTGTACAAATTTACACCTGAGCCATCTGAAATATAAGAACAAATTTTCTTTGAGGGTGACCATACTAAGCTAGCTAATAAAGCTAAGTTAACTAGATTATGTCAGCTCAGGTCTCTCAAGTCAGTAAGCTGTTGACACAACCCTAAAAGTTCAGAATGGCTATGCCATAAATACTTCAGAGATGCTCTGTCTAAATAAATAAAAAAAGACTGTACATTTGTATTACGGCTTGGCGACTTACCTTTTTCATCAAAGTCAAATTCATTCGAAGTCTTAAAAGCCAGGTTAACAGGAGAAATAAGCACTGGTCACACAACTTTGTAAGCAGATATATTCAAATTGATGCAAATAAGTGTAAAACAATTATATGCTATTTGCAACCATTTAAAGAAAGGAGATGAGATAGTCCAAAACAACACAAAAGCTCCAACTAATATGCATTACTTTCATTTAAATATGCTCTTGAT
>BCLG01001121.1:57615-105311 GCA_001602295.1 Zoysia matrella | reverse complement strand
CAACCGAAGGGTTTTCGGGTGTTCAAGCTCCGAGGCGCGGCTACCCAACCCTACCACCGGAGCTTCCCCCGCTCTGCGAGTTGTAAATAAGGCCGAGGACAGGACTGAAAGCTGATTGACTCGTCGGGGAGACCTTTCTCTCTCTCGGGTCCGGGACAATTCATCAGACGCCAAGGGTAAGCGACGCCGTCCGGATAAAGCCATCAGTACTCCTTAAGCTTGTCGTCACTGCCGCATAGCACGATGGGACTCGATGGTACTTTTTTTTCATTTAGCCGAATCTCAACAATGAATAGACGTTCCTGCCCTCCATCTCTAGGTGCTCAGACGCTGCCGCTCGACGCCAGACTTTGAAATTTGAAAAAATATCAAATTAAAGATTTAAGACTTTGAAATTTGAAAAATTATCAAATTAAAGATTTAAACAGCCTATAAAATTTTAGAGTTAACAGAATAATTTAAAAAAACTTTAAGAATAACTCCAAATAACTTTAAAAAACTTTGAAAACTAACAAAATAACTTTAAATTTTTTTTAAAATTTTTCAGTAAACTTTAGAAACTAACGAAACAACTTTGAAAACTTTGATAACTAACGAAGCAACTTTGAAAACTTTAGAAATAACTCAGAGATCACCTGCACAAAGAGCTCGACGAGACAAACCTAACGAGCAACATTGAAAAACTTTTGAAAATTAACAAAACAAATTTAGAAAATTTTAAAAACTAACATAACAACTTAAAAAAATTTTGAGAACTAATGGAATAATTTTAAAAACCTTGGGAATAAGTCGAGGAACTTTGGGAATTAACAGAACAAATTTAGAAAATTTTAAAAACTTTAAAAAAATTTAGGAACTAATGAAATAATTTTACTTATTTTCAAAGTTTTTAAAATTATTTCGTTAGTTTCCAAAATTTTTAAAGTTGTTTGTTAGTTTTTAAAATTTTCTAAATTTGTTATGTTAATTTTTAAAGTTTTTTAAAGTTGTTTCGTTAAGTTCCTCTCACTGAGCTCATCGTGTAAGAGCCCTCTAAGTTATTTTTAAAATTTTTAAAGCTATTTTGTTAGTTTTCAAAGTTTTTAAAGTTATTGTATTAGTTCTCAAAGTTTTTTAAAATTTTTAAAAAATTTTAAAGTTATTCTATTAGTTTTTAACGTTTTCTAAAGTTTTTTTAATGTATTCTGTTAATTCTAAAATTTTATAGGCTGTTCAAATCTTTTAATTTGATAATTTTTCAAATTTCAAGTCCGTCATCGAGGGGCAGCGTCTGAGCACATAGAGACAGAGGGGCAGGAGTGTCCATTCATTGCTGAGATTCGGCAAAAAGAAAATAAAAAGTACGATAAAGTCCCATCGTGCTCTGCGCTAGTGACGGCAAGCTTCAGGAGAGGCCTTCTGATGCGATGGTTACTAAAGGCTTTATCTGGACGGCGTCGATTAGTCCCTCGTAAATTGGGGTTCGTAGCACATGGTACAGTAAACTGATTAAGGTGCTTACGATACTTTTAATTATACTGTAGCTACCTTTTTTATCGTTGTTACTGTTGACAGACACTTAGCATCAATTTTGGATTGTTGATCTTAGAAACCAATCCTAATTTGACGCACTGTAGCTACAGTGCTCAATTTAGAGGACCCCAATCCGTCTCTGACCCTTGAGCGGACCGAGGTGGGCCAGCTCCAGTTCAAAATTCAAAAGACGGCATTTTTTTGTTTTTGTTTGCCCTGGAGGAGTACTCCTTCACTCTAAAATAAAAATATTTTTAGAATTAGTTAAACTTAAACTTTTATCATTTTTACCATTAATAATGTAAAATTAATAATATTTTATTTTATAAAAAATATATCTTTTAGATACATCATAATAAGTTTTTCTAAAAAATATTTTTATATTAAAATTATATATTTTTAGATATTATCAATTAAAGTTAAAATTTTTGATTTTATTTAAATCTAAAAATGTCTATATTTTGGAACAAGGTAGTACTATTCCAAAACTATGATGCATAAAATTGTGTACTTTTCGACCAAACTGCTACTCGATCTGGTGACGTTTTTTATTTTTTTAAAATTGATGTTTATTTAAAAAATTTACAAAAATATAAAAATGAATAAGTCGAGCATAAAGTGCTTTTACTAATAAATAATTTCATAATAAAATAAATAATATTTTCATAAACTTTTTGAATAAGACAAATACTCAAGAATAGAAGTTTAAAAATCTAAAAAAACATTTATTTTAGGAAGAAGGGAGTGCTCCACAGGTTTTTGATTCAAAGAATTTCAGTTTTTTACTTTTCGACTAGCAAGAAAACTGATGGGCTTTAGCACGATGGCTTTGGTGCTTTTCGTTTTTTGTATTTATTTGGATTAATTTGATACATACTATTATAATTTTATAAAATTTAAAATATACCATTCGAACTCACATGTCATCCACTTGCAGAGTTACATCTGTCATTGATACATCAATGACATATTTTAAAGTTTACAAAATTGTAATGACACATATCAAATTCACCCTATTTATTTTGATGGACGAAAATAAAAGTGGGAAAAACGATAACAAAAACTATCAGAAATATATTGAGAATATACAAATTGAAATAATTCAAATGGCAATGTATTGGTATCGGTCAACAATAATAAGCAAATGAATATTAAACACTACATACGAAGCCGTTTATTGTTATACTTTGAATTATTCATGAAAATTATTTATCCAACTTATACACATAATAGATTTTTTTTTATCAAAACTGGTTAGTAAAGCAGCTTATCCCATATGAATTATAGGTGGTTGGAAAGTCAGAAGGGGTTAAAAGTTAGGTCTTGTTTGGAATGTGGGCATTTTTCTCAAATCCTGCACTTTTCATATGAAGCTGAACCGATTCTCATGAAACTTCCGTGTGATTTCTACGTTCCAGAGGGAAACTTATTATTTGTACTTTATAGATGTTAGTACAATGTATAAATAATTATGAACATAATCACTTATAAAATTAAATGTTTGATAGAGATTATAGCGTAAGCTATGATAATTATTTACAAAAGCAGCTTCATAATTTTTACCAAACAGGACCCTAAGTGGATTTAATCCATACTTTGCTGAACAATTTCTGTGTGCTCTCAATTTTTTTGTCAATCCATTCTTTCCATGGATTTGTTGGTGAGACAAGGAGGCAAGCAGGACGGTAGGGTCCAGATTCTAAAAACCATTAAAAATTGATCAGTTTTTGTGATTTTTGGTGAAATCAATTCGATTCAGTTTCACTAGATTACTAAATTTCACTAAAACTGAATTTAGTACTGCAGTAAAAAAAATAAACCGGCCAAATACTCAAATTTCAAAAACGCTACAGTACTGATTTTTAAAAATCCTATACTAGGGGTTGAAAACTGCAGATTTCCTTTCCCAGCCACTTTCAATCATCCTCATCAGTCAGCAGTAGTACGTATCCCATCGACCCGTCACACTCCATTCTTCAGCCGTCCCACACGCCCCCTCCCCCACGTGCACTTCTACGTCTCGCCTCCCCCGAGCCCAGATCTCCGCTCACGCGCCGCCGCGGAATCTCATCCCGGAACCCACAATGAGGCCGTCTATGATGAGATCCGCCTCCCAGCTCCTCCGGCGCCGTTGCCGCAGCTACTCCTCCTCCTCCGGGCAGCCGGAGCGGAAGGTGGCCATCCTCGGCGCGGCTGGCGGCATCGGCCAGCCGCTGGCGCTCCTCATGAAGCTGAACCCGCTCGTCTCCTCGCTCTCGCTCTACGATATTGCCGGCACCCCCGGAGTCGCCGCCGACGTCTCCCACATCAACTCCCCCGCGCTGGTGAAGGGGTTCGTCGGGGAGGATCAGCTTAAGGAGGCGCTGGAGGGGTCCGATGTGGTCATCATCCCGGCCGGCGTGCCCCGGAAGCCCGGCATGACTAGGGACGACCTCTTCAACATCAACGCCGGCATCGTTAAGAACCTCTCCGCTGCCATAGCCAAGTACTGCCCCAACGTACGTCTCTCACTGTTAGATCTGTATCTCGATCCTGGCATAATTAATTGTGTCCTGGACTCTGGGTGCGATCGATCTTGTGTTACTGCATTGATATGTAGATGTAGGAATCTATGTAATGACTTGTTTGCTGAAAACACCAACAATTTATCCTTTGCCTGGACATTTGTGTTGTTTCTCAGAGGCTCACTTGATCCTTTGCCTACACGTTTGTGTTGTTTCTCAAAGGCTTACTTGATGAAGATCACTTGTTAGATAGTAAGCTATTACCCTGAGTTTTAAAACTTTTAATACAGATTTTCTTTTCTATTTCAAATGTACCGTACATGCTCAACCATGGCTTTAGAGGGTCATCGTTCTAGCATTTTCTGTCAGCCGTTTGTTGTGCTAATTTAACTATGGAATTTCTTAATTTGTGCCTGTTTTTATACCAAAGGAAAACGTATTCTACATTGCACATTTCGGTATGGAAATCAGTTTTGGCAGACTGGCATGTCTAGTGCATTATTTCTTACTACATGTAACTGTGGTTTTAATTTGTATATCTTAGGCGCTTGTGAACATGATCAGCAACCCTGTAAATTCAACTGTCCCAATTGCTGCTGAGGTTTTCAAGAAGGCTGGTACTTATGATGAGAAGAGGCTTTTTGGTGTGACCACTCTTGATGTTGTTCGTGCTAGGACTTTCTATGCTGGGAAGGCCAATGTACCAGTTACTGGTAATAATCAATGACTTTATTTATGGTTGGGCAATAGAAGATTATGTTGTCTAATAGTATATTGTTTCACTTTTCCTAACTTGGAGTGATTTTCTTGCAGATGTGGATGTCCCTGTTGTTGGTGGCCATGCAGGTATCACCATCCTGCCATTGTTCTCTCAGGTATTTGGCCTTAAAATGTTTTTTTAATTAATGTTTCCATGCAATATTTGTTATTTATCATCGTTCCGAGATCATATAGTAAGAAGCGAGTTATCCTTTTCTGTTCGCATCATTTTATGCCTTGTACTGAGGGAAACATGCTGAGCTAGACAAACTGATGTTCACCATTCCATGTAGTAAGCTTATATTGCTTGGACTTATTGTGCATCAAATTTTATTGTGCTCTAAAAATTTTAATATATATTTTGTACCTTACTTAGCTTAGCATCAATAGGAAGGTAGCTCTTTGACCATTCTGAACTTTGAAGTTATTGATGCCATAATTAAACAGCGTACTTTCGTTTATGCCACTATTTGCATTGAAAGTTTTGTTTGATCTAGGCAACTCCTGCAACCAACGCATTGTCTCATGAAGACATCCAGGCTGTCACTAAGAGGACGCAGGATGGTGGGACTGAAGTTGTTGAGGCAAAGGCTGGAAAGGGCTCTGCAACCTTGTCCATGGCGTAAGTCAAAAAAGAAGAAAAATAACTATGCAGATGAAGGATCTTCTGCCTTTTTTGCTATGTTTGGATTGTCTTTCTTACAAAGAAATTTGTGTATTTGTTCAGGTATGCTGGCGCTGTTTTTGCAGATGCGTGTTTGAAGGGTCTCAATGGAGTTCCAGACATTGCTGAATGCTCTTATGTACAATCAACTGTTACAGAGCTGCCATTCTTCGCCTCTAAGGTACACGCATGACTCTATGTTCTAATAGTTAACATTTTTTGTTGTGTGCATCAATAATTTTGCTTGGCTTGGTAGTCATTTTCTTTTGTTATTAATCCTCCATTCTGACATTCAGCGGGAAAGTGTAGCTTTATGAAAGAAAATGCTGTATGAACATACAGCGGGAAAGTGTAGCTGCACGTGTATGGGTTCTGCTTTACATTTTACTATTCTATTATAAATTCTTTATAGCGTACGAGTCACGATGGAACAAGTATTGCACAATGCAAGTGTACATAATTCATGATCTCTTTGCTGGGGTACTTACATTGGTTGTACTGATGCTACAGGTGAAGCTTGGAAAGAATGGAGTGGAGGAAGTGCTCGGGCTGGGCGAATTGTCGGATTTTGAGAAGGAAGGGTTGGAAAATCTCAAGGGTGAGCTAAAGTCTTCCATTGAGAAGGGAATCAAGTTTGCAAATGCAAACTAGATAGGCCATTTCACAGATTATAACAGCAGCTGAAACCTGTACTTAGGGGGTCCCTTTATTTTGGTTCCGTGCTTTTATGCCCCTGTTATGTGGGCATGCGAGGATTTGAAGTTTACAATAAGAATACGGTGGCTTTAATTATTAAACAGATAGATTTCAACGAGAGATTGATGGATAGATTTCAACGAGAGATTGATTCCTTCACCATGTGGTTTGTGGGAAATTTTGAACTGTTGAAGTGGACGGGCAAGTTAACATACCTGTATGATGCTTGATGCGGTGCTGCTGTGGTCCAAACGAGCCTTTGTGGTTGCACATTATTTTCTTCACTATGATGGATCTTATTGGTAGGATTAGTCACTTTAATAACCCGGCAGCGCTGTTATTGGGCGCGTCCTGCTGCCTGGCCAGCAGCTGTGCCGCTGCATCCACACTATACTTTTCACTGTAGCAAAAACTAAGTACAGGAAACAGCGCAGCAGCAATGCTTATCGAACACAGCCATTGCTGTAGCGCCCGAGAAACTGTCCCAAAGTCCATTTTTCATCCTGGGAATATGGTTCTCGGAAAGGGGAAGGAAACCACCCATAATCTTTCGTATGTCCACATGTAGTTACACATCTATTTTAACATATGTATTTTTGTTACAGGTACGAAAGCAACTGTGCATCGAGTAGACATTGCTAGGGATTCACTTTCCGATCGAGGCGTCACAACCGGTGACCATGACCTGTTTTTGAAAACGGCTTACATGAAGTTTAGTCTAAATGTTACACTAAACCATTCAATTTTTCCCATCGGTTCATCGATAAGTTTGATTGGTTTCATCGGTTTGAGTTTTCAATTTTTAAAATCAAATAGTTCATTGACCAATTTTCAAATTTTCAAAAATATAAAAGTTTTAAATTTTTTAAGCTGAAAAACCTATCAATGGTGAAATCCGCTGAGACTAGTTTCATCAAAAAAAAAAATATATATATATATATAAAACCTTTCAACTTTTCATTATCCATGATTCATGAACATGACTCAGCTATACCATTTTTTGCCCCACGTAAATGGAACGGACAGAGAAAAAGCGACGCGCCGCCGTCCTTTGCCTCTGTACTTAACCGGTCATTATCACACTCTGAGTGTGACTCTGTCTTGTCCCTCTGAAGCGATGGCGCCCTACGTGTCGGTCCGGTTATTGATATACTCTCCGTTTTAAAATATAAATATTTTTAAAGTTTAATCAAAATTAAATTTTATCATTTTAATCATTAATAATATATAATTAATAATATTTTATCATATAAAATTATATTCTTATTCATCATTAAATAAACTTTTATAAAAATTCTATTTTTTAATTAAAAATTATGTAATTTTTTAGATATTATTGATAAAAGTTAAAAAAAATTTAATTTTATTTAAATTAAAAATATTTATATTTTAAAACAAAAGCAGCGGTGAGAAAGAAGTAGGTGGATGAATGATGTGTAAATTATAAGTAGATCAATTTTTTTAAAAAAATAAAAAATTTATTTTATTCATTGATTACGGTTTTGAGCGTGACAAGTATGTAAACTGGTTAGTAGCAAATCCGGTCCTCAGTCCTCACGCCTTGTAGAAGCAGCCGGCTTGTCCGGCTCCGTTCCCACTTCCCCGGACGGCCCGGACCATGGCTTCCTCTGCCTCCAGCCACTGGAGAGGAGGATGGCGGCTCCTCTTGCCGGTGGTCATGGTTCTAGTTGGCGCCGCGGCGCCGGCGGCAGCGTGCTACCCTCGCGTGTTCAGCTTCGGGGACTCGCTGGCGGACACCGGCAACTACCGCTTCGTCTTCGGCAACGACTCCGGCTCGCCCTCTGACACAGCGCTGTATCCGCCATACGGCGAGACCTTCTTCCACCGCCCCACCGGCCGCTTCTCCGACGGCCGCATTATCATCGACTTCATCGGTAACTAACGCCCACAAACCGTCGCCACCATAGATCGATCCATCAACTGGCCGGCGAGCTTTTGACGTTTCTATGTCTTGGAAATCGCAGCGGATGCTCTGGGGTTGCCGTTCGTGCGGCCGTACATGAGCGGGCGCTGCGCCGAGGACTTCGCATTCGGGGCCAACTTCGCGGTCGGCGGTGCCACGGCGCTCGGCCCGGACTTCTTCCTGGACAGGGGTGTCCAGGTCGGCGATCTGGTGCACCTCGATATGGAGGTAAAGTGGTTCCGTGAGCTGCTCGACCTGCTCTGCCCCGGCGACCACTCTGGTATGTAGGTTACTTCTTCCACCTGTCCTTTTGCCATTCCAATTCTTCTGCAACAAGCACCCTTTCAGCCTTTTACGGATGAGATTACTGGTATGAAACCAAATTATTTGTGCCCTAAACCCTACATGATTATGGTGGGTACACTAAAGTAATTCATCGTTAAGGTAGAAATAATGGAAATTGGAAAGCATGTAAATTATGGTGCTTGCCAGTTCAATGCAATTCAAAGCAATCAGCTAGCTAGCTGATTTCGACATTCACATCAGAAATCCTTCTGAACACCTCGACTGAAATCTCATCCGAATACTATATGATTTGATAATAGGAGCATGCTGCAAGATGGAGACTTCGTTATGCACCTCTTCGCAAATCATGGATGGAGCTCTAGATTCAGGATTGCATTTTAATTCCCTAGTCTGAACTATGTCGGATTATTTCTCTTTTTATTTTTTGTGTATGCAGCCTTTTAGGCTCTATTTTGTAATAAATGGCCGTAATCTCAATTGAGACCAAGGCTGGAACATCTTGTTTTCCATTATCTATAAAATGTTTCAATGTCACCTTTAAATACTGATTCAGAAGTCAGAACCTTGTTTATTGCACAGCTTGCTCGGCTATGATGAATCAATCCCTCTTCTTGGTTGGAGAAATTGGGGGCAATGACTACAACCTACCCTTTTGGTTTGGACTGCCCTATAAGAAGGTCCGCACATTCGTACCAAGCGTGATTGAGAAAATTTCTTCTACAATAACTGTGAGTATCAGAACATCTTTGTGGATGATGTCACCTATAGATAGATAATTAGATAGTTATGTAGCTACATTAAACTTGCAGGAACTGATTGGATTAGGAGCCAAGACTCTGGTGGTGCCAGGGAATCTACCGATCGGATGCATTCCAAGCTATCTGATGACATTCAAGAGCGATAATGAAGAAGACTATGAGAAAGGCACGGGTTGCATTAGATGGCTGAATGATTTCTCACAACAACACAACATGCTTCTCGTGAAGGAGATTGAGAAGCTGCGCAAGCGCCATCCTGCTGCGACCATCATCTATGCTGATTACTATGGAGCAGCTATGGAGATGTTCCTTTCTCCTAAAGCATATGGTGGGTTCAAATTTGTGCTTTTACTACTAAATTTTTTGCTGAGCACGCTGGCATGTCATTTCTCTAATTAAAAAGAATGATAAGACTTTCAACCACTCAACACAAACACAGTGCTCCCAATACATCTATGACACATCTACTATTTGTTTGGACAATGCTGGTACAAAATTATTTTTCTATACATATGCTTGAGTCATACTAGCATTACTGTACTTAGGAATACTTTTCAAACACCATGTCCACAAAAAAAAAAAGACCTATTTTTTTCTGTCCCTGTATATCAACTGAGAATGTTTATCCTCATCATGTCATCGAAAGAAGTTACAATTATACTACCCCAGTGACACTTAACAGTTTACTGGATGATCAACCCTTAAAATATTCAGACTACTGTGTGTTCTTGCTTCTGCTTCTCATTGCAGAAACTTTTATTTTTTGACGAAAATGGTCATTGTAGAAAGTGAAACCACTAGAAAAATGGAGCTGGATGGCAACAGCTCCAGAGAACATAAAAAATGTAAGTTGAGCAATGGGGAAAATGAGTTTGGCTAATTACCAGAACTGGAGCCTGCTAAATTATGTTCTGGTGAAACCAAAGTACCAAGTACCATAGAATATTCAAATCACATCACAAGATCATACCAAAGTAATTTTGGTTGGTAACATGTCATGTCCTATAGCGTGATTTCACATTTTTCTACTTTTATAAGGTATCCCTATTGCTACAATAGATCATATTGTTGATATTTTATATGTACTATTAGCATCACTTAAGTTGGTTTTGCTAGATAAGCTAGTTTTTCTAGATAAGCTAGTTTTTCTAGATAAGCTATCTTAAAAGGTGGAAATTAGTTGGAAAAGTGCACCTATACCCTAGTTAACATATGATGGCTGGTTCAGGTATCGAGCATCCTTTGGTAGCTTGCTGTGGTGGAGAAGGACCCTACGGTGTGTCCGAGACTGCAGGATGTGGATTCGGAGATTACAAGTTGTGTGATAACCCAGAAAAGTACGGATCATGGGATGGCGTGCATCCAACTGAAGCAACGTACAGGGCCATTGCATTTGGCCTGCTACAAGGCTCATATACACAGCCTCCATTCGCCAGCAGCGCCAGTTCTTGTGCACTACTAACTGAGCACGTCTCTTCCACTGAACATAAGATCCTATATGATTTTTAGTAAATGTGTTTTAAAGATGTATTGGCTGTGCTATTGGGAAATATAAATGCATTTGTTTTTTTAATGTGGTTTTTGATACATTACTGCCGTTGTCAAGTATTGCCAACCTGCCTTTGTTTTTGCTTCATTATTTAAATGCTCTTTTAATAATGGTTATGACATTTTTCAGTGGTTAATAGTCGGAAACAAAATAATTTAGTGTTTACTGTAGCATTCATTTTTTTTTATTGTTTTTAGAATAGAAGGTCTACGAGTTGCTTTCTTACTACTTTTTCCTACAAAAAGTAGGTCTGTAAATTTTCTTACTGCTAGAGCCAGTGATCCACACAGTGGTGGAGCTTGATTGTAAACAGGAAATAACAGCAAATAGTTCATCCATCCTCAGATTTTTGTCGCCAACGTAACAAATCTAATTCAAAATTATTGTTTGAAACATAGTAATAATTTAAAAAATAGAGGGAGCATCTCGGAATAAGCATGTCTACTTTCTTCCGGGTGAAGAGCTCCCGTATCTTCTGCAGGGAATGGCGGCTTTGCTTCCTGTCGCTCTCTTCACCTACTGCTACAATTGACCTGTGGCGAACCTGGCTGTTTGGCGTGCAAAATCTACTGGCCTGTGGTGGACCGCGCGTCATTCATTTCTGAATTTTCTCCGGCCGTCTGCTGTCGAAGGTCAGCAATGAATGCGATATTTTGAATATATTGGTAACTTTTAAAACTAATTTATACAAACTCACAAAAAATTACATCTAATCTATAAAACAACACGGTTGTATATACAAACAAAGCAAATTTTATTGATTAAGGATTGTAAATTATAAAATTTGGGTGATAAAAAAATTAATTTTATAAGTCCTTTTTTTTATAAATTGTTTTGAAGCTGAACACGGAGATTAAAAAAATAAAAAATATAAGATGTTTTGAAAATGACTTTGAAAAAATTTGAAGAGATAATTTTGGACGGACGGAGTATCAAACTTCACCGATAAATGCATATTTGGTTCAAATTTCGCCGAAATTTTTTTACTAGCTTCCACGTTGTCAGGCTCGTTCGTCGGCCTGAGTAGAGCGCGGAGAGGAGGCCATGGCTTCCTCTGCCTCCGGTTCTGTGGGAGGAGCCCGTGACCTCCTCCTCCCTCTGGCGGCGGCGGTACTGACAGTGATACTAATCAGGGCGGATCCGGTGGCGGCGTGCTACCCGCGCGTGTTCAGCTTCGGGGACTCGCTGGCCGACACGGGCAACTACCGCTTCTTCTACGTCAACGACACCCGCGAGCCCGCGCTCCACCTGCCGTACGGCGAGACCTTCTTCAGCCGCGCCACCGGTCGCTTCTCCGACGGCCGCATCCTCCTCGACTTCGTCGGTAACGCCCTCTGACTCTTATGTACTGCCGCCGCGCCGTCAATTGAATCGATCGATTAGCCTGCGCAGTATGAGGTGGTTCTGATTCTTCGAAATGCTGGGATCCACGTTCCGGTTATCGCAGCGGAAGCGCTTGGGATTCCGTTCGTAAGGCCGTACCTCAGCGGGAAGATCGCCGAGGACTTCGCGTTCGGGGCCAATTTCGCGGTCGGCGGCGCCACGGCCCTCGGCCCAGACTTCTTCCGGGCCAGGGGCTTCGATATGGGAGATATGGTGCACCTCGACATGGAGATGAAGTGGTTCCTGGAGCTGCTCGACCTGCTATGCCCCGGGGATCTCTCTGGTGTGTATGTTGCTTTCACCTAGCCGTCCACTTCGCTGTCTGTGCAACCTTATTCTGCTTCAAATGACCGGAAATTCATTTATGAACTTTGGCTTTTGACGGATAAGATTAGTGCTACCTTATTTTCGTATGAACCCGGCAAAAGTAAGATCGTGGGTAGTGGGTACACACTAATTCATTGTCCGACGTATTGTCTATTGAAAATAGAAAAGAGATGATGCCTGCTTTTCAGTGCAAACAGCTAGCCAGTCCATTCCGGTATTCATATCAGTAGTTTCATCAAAATACGTGATTCTACTATCGTCTTTCATCTTTTACACTACAAATCAAGAGTATGGTACTGTTTCCCAAAGGGAAAAAAAAAACCACTGCCATCTGGAGTGTGATACTTCTGAAATAGGCTGTTAGAAATCTTGAAGCCATGTGCTGCAGGAAGAGTATGAATCAGACTTCATTCAGAAGAAGTCGATCGAACTCATAATTTGTCACTAGTCATTTGGATTGGAAAGACATTCATCACTATGCATTGTGTTCAAGCGATCACTCCCTCTATGCAAAAGATTACTATGCACAATAATTCTGAATTGTGGCGCGACAAGAAATTTTAAACTTCAAGTAAGGTTATTTTTCTGAGCGTGCGAACGCTCAGCTACTATGGAATGTAGTAACTATATCACTTTTTGAAATATTTTGTTTACATTTTCATCTTTAAATGCCAATAAATCATAACCCTGTTTGCTGCACAGCTTGTTCGGATATGATGAATCAATCCCTCTTCTTGGTTGGAGAAATTGGGGGCAATGACTACAACATACCCCTCTGGTATGGACTACCCTATAAGATGGTCCGCAACTTCACACCTATTGTCGTTGCGAAGATTTCTTCTACAATCACTGTAAGTATCCGTTCTGCTCTAACTATCGTTGTGGGTGATATCATTATAGGTTGTAACGTAGATGCTCTATGTTTGCAGGAATTGATTGGATTAGGAGCCAAGACTCTGGTGGTGCCGGGGAATCTCCCAATCGGGTGTGTTCCAAGCTTTCTGATAACATTTAAGAGTAATAAGAAAGAAGACTATGAGTCAGACACAGGTTGCATTAGGTGGCTGAATGACTTCTCACAATACCACAACAATCTTCTCATGAAGGAGATTGAGAAGTTGCGCAAGCGCCATCCTGCAGTAACCATCATCTATGCTGATTACTATGGAGCAGCTATGGAGATTTTCCTTTCCCCGAGAAGCTATGGTGGGTTCTAATATATACTTTTATCTGTACTACTAGGTTTTTTCTTGAACATGCAGGCATATCTTTTCATTAATAAAAAAATGGTATGAAGAGTTATAACATCACTCCATCAACACAAATATAATACACATGACACATCCACGGCACATCTACTACTAGCTTTTGCAACCATAGTACAAAAAAAATTCTCTACACATGTGTCAGTTATATTGTCTTCTTAGAAAGATTCTGTCCATATTTGTCAACTGCGATAGTTTATCCTCGCTTTTTTGCAAGAAGCTACAAATATGCTTCCCCAAAAATACTGCACACAATGCACAACTCACCAGCTCGGTCACCCTTTAAACTGTTGATGACAGAGTAATTTGTCTGTTCTTGCTTCTAGTTTCATTGTAGAAAACCATGTCACTAGAAGAAAGGAGTTGGGTGGCAATAGCTTCAGAGGAAAAGGAAATGCAGAATTGAGCAATGAGAAAAATGAATTTGCATATAAGCTGAACACAGCCTGCTTGATTAGGTTTCTGGTAAAACCTTAGTAGCAAGTACAATCGAACTGCATAACACAAGATCATATATAAAAGGATTTTAATGTCGAGTAGCATCATTTGGCAGTGTCCTGCCTCTGTTATCAGGGATCCACATATCTATCACAGATTGTAATGCAGATACATTGTTAGCATTTGTCAGTTATTTTGCAAGATATAACTTTCTAAAAAGTTGGAAACTAATATTAAAAGGCACATACCACCTGGACATTAACTTCTTTACTGTGGATAACCTGGTTAACAAATGATGACCGTGGTCCAGGTATCGAGTATCCTTTGGAAACAAAGGTTGTAACGTAGAACTGCAACTGCAGGATGTGGATATGGAGACTACAAGGTGTGTGATAACCCCGGAGAATATGGATCCTGGGATGGTACGCATCCGACAGAGGCTGTATATAAGGCCGTTGCAAAGGGCCTGCTACAAGGCAGATACACACAGCCTCACATTTCCATCACAACCAGTTCATGTGCACAGTTAGCTGAGTTCGGCTCTTCTGCTGAATACAAGGCTCTCTACGAGATGTAATTATTTAACCACCTTTAGTTGTTATTACTATAGAAGGGGAGCGCTAGCGCTGCAGTAAAGTTGTTGTCTTGTGACCATGATGTCACATGTTCGAAGACTTATAAAAAAGTTCTTGCTAAAATGCAGTGAAAAGCTTCATACAAAATACTCAAAGTGGTCGGAGCCTTCCTAGCTTCCCCGGACTATGCACAAGCAGGAGCTGCGTGCATCGGGCTGCCTTTAGTTGTTATTATTATAGAATCAATATGTCTATAGGTACAATGATTGTATCTCATGCATAAAATAAATGAACACCTGTGACATTTTTGTGAAGAAAATGCATATATATATATATATATATATATGATTTTTCTTTTCTCAAATATACAAGAGGACTATGTCTCTGCATGACTGCGTATTACGAAGAAGAGAATAAAGTTTAACAAGGAGTCAACAACCCGTGGGTGCAATTCACACTGAACAATAGAGAAATGTACTCATTTCAAACCCCCCAAAAAAACATCTTACACAGACAGCATTTGTAACCTGCAGATCAGCACGGCATGCAGCACCAGATGGCGATCGACACGTCGATGGCAGCGGCAAATCAGCCTATCTTTCCCAAAGATGGACGTACTACTCCATAATGACTGGGATTGTAAGATCTCCGATCCGGCAAGGAGCCGACAACCATTGTTGCTCATGTGAGGCAGACGGCACGGCAGTGACCAAAAGCCACTTTCAGGAACGCACGTCCATCATGCAACTTTTCAACATAAAAAAAAAATCTCTTGCCATTACCGACCTGAACCGACACTCGAGGCATCGAAGAGCGCCTGGACCTCCGGCTGCGTGTAAGCCTGCTGTTGCTGTCTTCTGTTGCCTGGGAAGACATACACAGCAAGTTTGAAGTTTGTGGTTCCCGAGTTCAAATCCTCTCCATTAGAGGAGAAAATTTGTCGTTGGAAATTTAGATATGTTTCCAGTCATTCGATCTGAAATGAACGTTCTACATCCACAGGTACAGTACTATGTTCAACGATGAGTTAACAATAACTAGTAAACAGTACATCGTCATAATGTTACTATAGAGAATTATTTATCATCTATTTTTACTGTAGTAAGTGCTACAATACTCTGTATAGATCGCTCCACCCACAGAGAATTTGGCCGTCTTACGTTGTGGGAAGACGTACACAGCAAGTTTGAAGTCCGTGGTTCCCACTTCCCAGGCCACTACAGATTGTCGGATGTGTAAGGGCCATGAGAAATTTTCTTTGTTCGATGCATCAGATCCTTCCCAAAGAAGTGGCGCCCGATAGCACCAATCTCTTTCAGCATACTATCCAGGCAGACAGTATCAGCTATACGCGATTAGATGTAAACAGGCATCGTTGGATCTTGCCCCGTTGGTAGCTTGGCTACAACCTTTTTCAATCAGCGGCATGAGAGACTTGCTAGCCTAGGTGTTTATACAGTGCTAGAATCAATAAGTTGGACCAAAATCTAGTGAAGTTGCCTAGCAACGCATAGTCACTCATCTATAATGATAAAAATGTTGAATCAGCTGGTAAAATTTGTAAAATACTGGAGGCTCTCTAACATTACATCACATGAGTAGGACTAGCAAGGTTTTTTAAAATATTTTGTTAATAAGGTTTGTTACGTGCTTGAGGAACCGGATGTACACATAATTAGTCCCAACCATTGATATATAAAAATTCGTAACTAACCTACTATTTTTAGTGCCAATCTATAATTTAAATTACCTTTTAGTATGTATCTCCTTATTTTTCAACTATTAGATATAATTAAATGAATATCTATTATTAACTTCAAATATTGTAACAAAACTCTATTAATAAACATACCTCGTAGTATGTATTATTTTACATTTTTTTTACTTTGAACTATGTATGGTATTTCTTCCCATTGGAACTCATCTTGTACGTAATAAAGTCTCGGTGTGGTGCAAATCTTGACAGGTGTAAAACTCTAACCACTAACGATGGCATCTTCTTAAAGGAGAAAAGACGTAAAATTGGTCCAATAAGTTGAAATGATAGAATCATAGGAATAATGTGCAGCAGGAGTGCTGATTTTTACGCAATGATATTTTGCATGCTGCTAGTATGTGCTTGTAGTTCACTGATTATCTGGTCCGATATGTGGAGCGCGAAGCATTGTTACGTACGTACTGTGGAGTACTACGTACCACCATGTGTTTGTACCCTGATTAGGTCACTGATTATCTGGTCCAGAAAGAGCAGCACCATTCTTTTGATAAGGCCGCCGACAGAAACATGCGGAGCGCGAAGCACTGTTATGTACAGTAGTAATACCACCAACACACCATGTGACCATCCCCATGGCTCCTTTATCGGTCAGCTTTTGGCCTTGGAGGAGCGAAAAACTCGTGGGGCAGTAATCTATCATTCCGTGCCTCTCGAGGTTTAGGTCACTGTTTAAAACCACTTAAATTATTTCTAGATTATATAATTTAATGAGCTTCCAAATATATCAGTTTATTATTCAAATTATAAAAATCAAACCATAGATTATGATAAACCCATAATCTGCTCTACTAAACATGTTTAGCCCTTCATAAAACTAATTACACAAATCTGCCACTGCTATTTTAAAAAGTGATGGGCAAACATGTCAATTGATAAAATAAAAATAAAGAGATAGTTTTTATAATCTGGCCTCCAACTAACACTCAGATTATGTTTATAAATCAGATTATAAAAACTATCTCTATAATAATTATAATAATTTTTGTGGTTCAAAAAGAGCCTTAGACGCATCCCAGCACTGTGTTGCAGCGTAGTATGTACTACCTTCGTTCCAAAAATATAAGCATTTTTAGATTTAGTTAAAATTAAATTATTTTAACTTTTACTAATAATATCTGAAAAATTACATAATTTTTAATATAAAAAGATACTTTTTATAAAAACTTATTTCACAATGAATTAAAAAAAATATAATTTATATATGATAAAATATTATTAATTCTTCATCATTAATGGTCTTAAACATTTAACTTTGACTTAAACGTAAATACTAGTCCCTGTAGGCTATAGTCAAAAAATCAGTACTAATCGCTATAGCGACACCGTACCATACGGGAGTACGGGACACGTTTACCACTTCCGACGGCAACTGAGATCTAATGCAGAGGCCATTGACATATGAGATCGGGGCTATATGTTGGTGACTTTTAATAAACATACAGTATATTATTACAGAGGATTTGCATTCGGGGTTGATGGGATGACGACGCTTGGCTATAAAAGGCAAACTCCAGATAGCTTAAAAAAATGCAGATAAATTAATTGATTAAAGAAAAATTAATTTGTTGTAAAATCATCAGAATTTTTAGCATTGGCGTCATAGGTCGGTGTATTCATGAAAAAAGTACAGAGAAATCGGTAACATCAAGATTTTTAGCCTGTCATCCAGTTTTCATCGGTTTGGATCTTAGACTTCGAATCAAATGTTGTTACTTTATTTTAGGCTGTTTATATTATTGCGAGCTAAATCTGCACTACAGCTATTTACATAAAAATTCTAGGGCCCTTTAGTGGGCTGGGCCGGTGACCACCGCCTCTGTCGCCCCGGCCCAAAGCCGGGCCTGCATGGCGCTCAGCCCGGACTTCTTCCGCGCCAGGGGCGTGCGCATGATGGACGGCAGAGTGCACCTCGACTTGGAGATGAAGTGGTTTCGGGAACTGTTTGGCCGGCTCTGCCCCGGCGACATCGCCGGTATGTATGTTGCTTCACCTGTCCCGCTTACACCCTCCTTTCAGTTATGTGCTGTTGTCGGAAAACAACAGTCGAACAGCCATAAAAGATAAAAGGTTCACTTTCAGTCTTTCATGCGACATAGGACGGTGCGAACGCGCCATCCACTGAATCCACTGAAAAACGACTCTCTCTCTCTCTCTCTCTCTCTCTCTCTCTCTCTCCTGAGTCCAATCCAATCCATATTTCGTGTATCTAAGAAACAAAAAGCCCATTCAGTGAAATTTTAGTCGCCTTTCTGGAAAGAGAGAAATAAAATTATACTTCTGATTTTTCTCAATTTCCTCAAAATAATGCACTGACATATCCAACTCGTGATGGAACCAGTTATCAATTTGGTACAGTAAATTGCTTCCAGCATGTTCTTCCCACGTGGAATCAGTTACCAATCTGGTACAATAAACCTTTTCATAATGTAGTAGTAGTGTACATGCTGATTGGAAACCTTGTTTATCTGTGCACAGATTGCTCGGATATAATGGGCAGATCCCTGTTTTTGGTTGGAGAAATCGGGGGCAACGACTACAACATACCTCTTCTCACCAAAGTGCCCTTTGATATAATTCGTAACTTCCCTCCAAGCGTTGTCGCTAAAATCTCTTCTACAATCACTGTGAGATACTAGCATTTTTTAATCTTTTTATTGATTCGTGGTTGCTGGTAAATTTTTACACACTAACACTATCACATTGAGTTTGCAGGAACTAATTGAGCTGGGAGCCAAGACTCTGGTGGTTCCAGGGAACCTCCCGATCGGCTGCGTCCCGAAATACCTGTCAAGATTCCAGAGCGACAACGAAGACGACTATGATCCAGCGACAGGTTGTCTCAGGTGAATGAACGAGTTCTCACAGCACCACCACGAGCTGCTGGTGCAGGAGCTGGAGAAGCTGTGCCGGCTCCATCCTGATGTGACCATCATCTATGCTGATTACTATGAGGCTGCTATTGATATTTTCCGTTTCCCTGAACTATTCGGTGAGCTCAGCCATCCATCTTTTTTTTACCTCTAATTACAAATATAAATAACTCTTGTACTGTGATACACTATTTAAACTGTCTACAACCGTTTTGACACCAAAATTTCAAAAAAAGAGAGGCTTCTTTCTTGCTTGTGCATACCCTGACAAGCAGCACCATGACCGTGTGGTCCAGGGATTGAGGAACCCTTGGAGGCTTGTTGCGGTGGAAAAGGACCCTATGCTGTGGCTAAAGGCGCTGGTTGTGGCTACTGGAGATTACAAGTTGTGTGACGACCCAGATAGATATGGATCATGGGACGGCCTGCATCCAACGGAAGCTGTATACATGGCCATGTCGAAGAGTCTGCTGCAAAGTTTATCCGCACTGTTAAACCATCATTTGTACTAATGTAGATTACTTAGGCCTGACACTCATGTACAGGCCCATGCAGGCCTGGCGCTAGGTTGCTTGCCTCCAAGCACCCTCCGCCTATATATGTACCTTTTGTATGATCAATGAAATTCATTCCATTGATTCTATCTTTGCTAATATGGTATTAGAGCCAAATCTTGATCTTTAATCTCCTACTCTTCCGCTGCCTTCCGCGTGACTCTCTTCTGATCACGCGTCCACTCTCAACCCTAGCCGCCGCCGCTGTGTCTACCTCACCCGGCACGTCGCACTCCCTGGCCGACGCCCCACCTCCTTCCTCGCCATGGCAAACTCCGGTTCCCCTACCTGCCTCGACACGGTCGAACTTGCTGCACTCGAAGCCGCGCGAGCCGCGGTTTCTCGCCTGGAGGCCAGCAAAGCCAATGCTGATCTCATTGCTCAAGCCAAGAGTGAACTAGAACATCTCCAAGCTGCTCGGGATGCGCACCTCGCATCCATCTCCAACACCACGGCCGTGCAGGACAGCGCATATCAGGCGTATCTAGATGCCCAGGCCGCGGCAGCCGTCGCTGCTCTTCACGCATAGACCCTCGCCGTCACAAACATCCAGGCCATGATACCCATCGTCCTCGACGTCAAATCGACGAACTACAACAAGTGGAAGGCTCTCTTCCTCAACACGCTCGGCAAGTACGAGCTCTCCGATCAAGTACTCGCCGACATCACCGATACTGCTGCCACGCCCTACTGGGCTCACATGGACTGCACCGTCAAGTCTCGGATCTTCAGCACCATTACTCCTACGCTTATGGAGATTATTCACAGCGGCACGCCCTCTGCCCAACAGATGTGGTTGAACATCCAGGAGCAATTCGTCGGGAACAGCGAAACCCGCACCCTCATCCTCGATGCCGAGTTTCGTACGTTTGTCCAAGGTGATCTCTCCATCACAGACAACTGCACCAAGCTCAAGACTATGGCAGATGGCCTCGCTGATCTAGGGCAGCCCATTGATGATCGCACTCTTGTTCTCTCTATTTTAAGAGGGCTCAACAAGCGTTTTCAATACATGACTGCTCTAATCACGCGACAGCGTCCGTTCCCGTCATACGTCACTGTCCGCAATGATCTGCAGCCCGAGGAACTGGCCATGAATTCAAAGAAGCCCCATCAAGCCCTGGTCACTACTACACCTTCGCTGGCCCCTCGCCCTCCAGCATCCACTGCCACGCCTCCATCGCGCCCTCCTACTCCTAATGGTGGTGCGAACAATCGCCTAGAACCTTTCAGGTGTGGCCTGGATATGCGCCGGGTGTACTCGGCTCTCGTCCTCGTCCTCCCATGCCACAACAGCAGCCGGGTCATGCTCTAGCGGCCTTTGGCGCTCCTAGCGCCCCTCTTGGTTTTGGCGCCCCCAGCGCACTCAATTGTGCTCCTTCTGGCGTCCCGGCTCCTGGTACATGGACGGCTTCTCCACCACCAACATACTGGAACAGCAGGCCCTCGCCAACACATTCAGTACTATGACGCTCACACCACCACCGTCCACCAAGTGGTATATGGACTCCGAAGCTGATTCCCACATGACGTCCTCTTCTGGTAACCTCTCTTCTTCTCAACCCCCCTCATCGTCCACTCCATCCGGTATCATTGTCGGTAACTGTTCGCTGCTGCTCATTACCTCCATCGGTCATTTTGAATTCCCTGCTGAGCGTCCTTTACACCTTCATAATGTTCTAGTTTTCCCTAGCATTATCAAGAACCTTATATATATTCGTCAATTCACCACCAATAATAATTGTTCTGTTGAATTTGATCTGTTTGGTCTTTCTGTGAAGGATCTGGCAACCAAGAATATGCTCGTCCGATGTGATAGCACAGGGCGTCTCTACTCCTTTCATGCTCCGCCACATGCGCTCCTTGCTGCTACACCCACCACACTTTGGCACCGACGTCTTGGCCACCTTGGAGCCGAGGCTCTATCAAAGCTAGTTCCATCTGTTTCTTACAATAAAAGTGAGCTTGAGAATTTATGTCATGCATGTCAACTAGGTCGTCATACACGCCTACCTTTTCATTCCTCTTCATCACGTGCTACAAATAATTTTGATTTAATACATTGTGATCTTTGGACATCCCCTGTCCCTAGTATCTCTGGCTACAAGTATTATCTCATTATTCTTGATGATTGCTCACATTTTTCGTGGACTTTTTCACTTCGCTTAAAATCAGACACTTTCGCGACTTTGTCACACTTTTTTGCATACGTCGCAACTCAATTCAGCACCACTGTCAAAGCGGTACAATGTGATAACGGACGGGAATTTGACAACACTAGCTCTCGGTCTTTTTTTCTAAGCAAGGGTGTCATTATGCGCATGTCCTGCCCTCATACATCACCCCAAAATGATAGAGCTGAACGTATAATTCGCACAACCAATAATATCATGCGCTCCTTAATGTTCCAAGCCATTCTACCTCCATCATATTGGGTTGAAGCTCTCCAAACTGCCACCTATCTTCTCAATCTCCATCCCACCAAAACTCTAAACTACTCCACACCTTTCTTTGCTATGTTCGGCACCCAACCCACTTACTCCCATCTTCATGTGTTCGGCTGCAAATGTTATCCAAATCTCTCTGCGACAGCCACCCATAAACTCTCTCCTCGATCCACTCTTTGTGTCTTTCTCAGGTATCCTCCCGAACACAAAGGGTATCGATGTCTTGATCTAGCCACAAACCGCATAATCATATCCCGTCACGTCGTTTTCGACGAGTCCTCTTTTCCCTTTGCCGACATCAGTGCAACACCCCCTTCATCCTACGTTGAATTTCTTTTCCATTCTGACAACCCGCTACCTCCTAGCGGCAACTCTCATTTTTTTGCAGGTCCTCACTCCGGCGCTTGTCCTAGCCTCGCTGCCCCTGCATCGCCGCAGGTAGCTGCCAGCTAGGTACATGCGCCCGAACCCGACGTCGGCAGCGTTTCCGCACTTCCTGTGCCTGAACCTGATGCTGCCCCGATGTGCCCTGTGATAGGACACGGTGATGCATCTATTTCCAATGGAAACGATGCCTTACCAGTGTCCCTAGCACCTGGAGTTGGTGCTGATGCTTCGCTCCACCCGTCCGGGCCTGTTGCTGCCCTGATTTCTCAGTCGGTTAGTGCTAGCAACGGGTCAGGACCACCTGCTGCTTCTGGACCTGTTCTGCCCTGACTTCTTAATCAGTCAGTGCAAGCAACGGGTTCGGACCATCCGCTGCTGCCCGACCTTCCACGGTGATCCCTATCCCTGCTGTTCACAATGATAATCCTATGGTCACACGTGGCAAGGCAGGTTTTCGACAGCCGAAGCTGCCATTTGACCTCCATGTCCAGACCTTCTCGCCATTGCCCAGGACATACCGTGGCGCACTCGCTGACCCAAATTGGCGAGAGGCCATGATCGAGGAGTTCACAGCTCTTCAAGAAAATAACACTTGGACTCTTGTGCCGCCCCCGTCCGGTGCTACCATTGTCACAGGCAAGTGGGTCTTCCGTCACAAGCTACATACAGATGGCACACTTGATTGTTATAAAGCTCATTGGGTTCTTCGTGGTTTTACACAACGGCCTGGCATTGATTTTGGTGAGACCTTTAGTCCTGTTGTTAAACCTGCTACTATTCGTACGGTGCTCTCACTTGCTGTCTCACAAGATTGGCAAATTAATCAACTCGACGTGAAGAATGCTTTTCTCATTGGCACATTGTCAGAAATAGTCTATTGTGCTCAACCATCAGGATTTGTGGATTCATCTCATCCAGATTATGTTTGCCGGCTCAATAAATCATTATATGGCTTGAAGCAGGCTTCTCGTGCTTGGTACAGCTGCTTTGCAACCTTCATACAGTCAATTAGTTTCATTAGTGCTAAGTCAGATATATCTTTATTTGTCTATCACCACGGGTATAGACAAGGTCTATCTCTTATTGTATGTCGATGACATTATTCTTATAGCATCATCCACAGCCCTTCTCCAGCAAGTAATCAGGACCCTCACCTCTGAATTCTCCATGAAGGATCTCGGGCCATTAAATCATTTTTTGGGCATGTCCATCACACGCAGTAAGGATGGCTTATTCCTCTCTCAAAAACATTATATGCTTGAGATTTTGGACCGTGCTGGAATGATTGACTGTAAACTATGCACCACTCCCATCGACACTAGTGCTAAATTGTCTGCTGATGGCCCTCCTGTTGACGATGCCACTCATTTCCGCGGTCTAGCTGGTGCTCTCCAATACCTCACTTTTACTCGGCCTGACATTGCTTATGTTGTTCAACAAATATGCCTCTTCATGCATGACCCACGTGAGCCACACCTTGCTTTGATCAAGCGAGTGCTCCGTTATGTTAAGGGCACGCTAAATTATGGGCTGCAGATTCATCGCTCTCAGTCTGCTGATCTTGTTGCTTATTCTAATGTCGATTGGGCCGGCTGTCCGAAAACTCGTCGATCCACTTCTGGTTATGCTATTTTGTTGGGAGATAATCTGACTTCCTGGTCTTCCAAGCGCCAAGCAACTGTCTCTCGCTCAAGTGCCGAAGCTGAATATCGAGCTGTTGCCAACACTGTCGCTGAAACTTGTTGGCTACGACAATTGTTGGCTGAGTTGCTTTGTCCAATCCGTCGGGCCACATTGGTATATTATGATAATATCAGTGATGTCTACCTTTCAACCAACCCAGTGCAGTATCAACGCACCAAACATATTGAGATTGATCTCCACTTCGTCAGAGACTTAGTCACTGCTGATAATGTACAAGTTCTTCATGTGCCGACATCCTCCCAGTATGCCGACATCTTTACCAAAGGACTGCCATCATCTGTTTTTTTTTCTGAATTTCGGTCCAGTTTGAACGTTATTGACAGTGGCTACGTCATCGACGATCAAACTGCGGGAGCGTGTTAAACCATCATTTGTACTAATGTAGATTACTTGGGCCTGAGGCCCATGTACAGGCCCATGCAGGGCTGGCGCTAGGTTGCTTGCCTCCAAGCACCCTCCGCCTATATATGTACCTCTTGTATGATCAATGAAATTCATTCCACTGATTCTATCTTTGCTAATACGCACATCCTCTGTTGGTTTCCATGGCAGATTCATGCCCTCGACTACTGACCTATGCTCCGCTGCTGGAACCGAGGCCCTCAATGAATCGTAATTCTGTAATTATATTAATGGAATATGTATCAATAAAATGATTGCAATCTCATAAAATAAATGGAAGATGGAACGATGTTTTTCTCGAGGTTACAGAATGGATGGACGAGCTGCATCATGCTCCATATCTATTGCCGAAGCGATTTGTTGGATTTTGTTTTTCTTCTTATGTAAACATTAGCTATCCAGTCCATATCATTTTATACATCCAATAAGCACATAAGAAATGAGATTTCAAAAATGCTGGACAGGCCTAATATTATGACAGGCCCGTAATGTTGGGGGAGGCCCACTTTTCTTAGGCACTTTGGCTCCCGCAAAAGCTCCCACGGGGAGTGAAGCTCAAGATAGAAGACTACTAGAGTAATAGTGAAGAAATATATCCAAAAAATAGACCAAGGTACAACAGTGCTCTCCTAAGCGGCGAACATAGGATGATTGAGGGGCAAAATGCATTGCATTAGTAGGTAGCCTCGAAGGGTGACTACTTTCTACAGTAAATGCTATGTATTAAATAGTCACTGATATATGGATCAGTGACTGATATTTACCGTAGAGGATAGCATCTCAGGCTCCCATCATCAAGCCATGCACAATGAGAACGGACTAAGACTTAGAGTATGTTTGGTTCGTTACATATGACAATCTTATCAAAATTTAGTGTTACCAACCTATAGGCATTGCTAAAACATCGATGAGAAAATATTCGTTTGGTTCGTATCTTTACCAATTTGTGGGTATGTATGATTAAAATATCATTTAGATTATAACCTTACTAAATTTCAATCAAAATTATATGTATGACATGTGGAGTCTATATATCTAAAAAAATTAAGTGAAAATATATTAAAGTGACATCGTATTTTATAGATTTAATTGCAAAGAGCACAATAGTGAAAACGGATTGTAAATTAGAGATTTCATTTAGAAGATATAGTTGTTAGAAGTGTTTTAATCAAAATGTTTCCAAACTCGTGCTACCACTGCACAGCTGCCACCTCACCGTTGATAGCTTTGGCAACGAAGGACCGCGGGCGGCTGTTTTCCTCGCCCGCACTGACGCCAACGTTGGCTGTTTACTGTTTGCCAGCGCGACCAAAATTTTTATGGCATACCAAAGTTTGGACACGAAGCAAAAACTGAAGGCAGGCCAATATTTCGTAAGCGAATGATGAAAGCCATCCAAATACACCCTTACTTATGTGTATGAAACTACTTATAAGAAGGATATTTAATTATAAACGAAGAGTAACACTATAAACCTTTGGTTACTTTTTGTAGTCTCTCTAATTAGGTTCATCCGGGAGCATTTATACTCCGAAGATGACCTCATGTGGCCGTGGGTCCCTTGGTATTTGTTTGGATCGATACTCATAGCATATAAGTTTATTAGCTGTCCACTCGTGTGTGTGTGTGGGGGGGGGGGGGGTATGCATGCCCCTTCGACATTGACGTGGAGCTGAAGTGGTTCCACGTTGCTTTCCGTCGTTAAAATGTAGCTAGTAGAATCAGAACCATTTCAACAACCAAGGAATCCTTGTCTTTTTAATCTCAATTTGTATTGGTTTTGGAGTCGTTTTGCTTAATTTTACAATACCAACAGTGGAGTCTCTACTATAGTATGTACCAGTTCCGGTCCTGTGATTTTAGGGGCCCAGAGCAAATCTAAAAGTCGGGCCCTTTATATATAAAGCTAAATTTTTTTTATAAGTAATATATTATCAGTGAAAAAATAATATATTAAAAAATATATAATTATTTATATATATTATTTAAAAAATTTATAACAGATAAAAAGTTCAAAAAAATAACAAAGCAAGAAATTGGGGCCCCTCAAATTTGGGGGCCCAGGGCGGCCGCCCTGCCTGCCCCCCCCCACCTCTGGTCGGCACTGGTAGGTACTTCCAATAGCTTAAAATTCAAATAGTGGTGAAAAGCATTGCATATGCCAATTTTAAATAATAGCAGATGTGGACAGGGCCACGGGATAGGATCCGATCCCATTCTAGCCCCACCGTTGAAATGAGCCCTAATTTAATTTTGCGTACTATTATTCTCTGCAATGAGAAACCACTAGATAAAACATGTTAGCTGAGTATCCGTACAGTACATATTATTAAAAAGTAAAACATCTTTTGTCATGTATGTGATGGAATGGAGGAAATTATACGGATAATAATTTGAAAATCAGTCTAGTTATTATAAATAAGAAACCAGGTGTATCCAAACACATAATAGCTCCTAGTATAAAACTTCCGGTGTCACATTACTATACGTCGGTGCTACCTTTGCCGATCCACAAGTCAGGTACCACTTTATTTTTAGCTATCAAATTTAATTAAATAAATGATTATAGTTAACATGATGCATTGTAACATCTCTCAAACCTTATTTATTCACACAGAGATTATCGATCATTGCTAGGGATGAAAAGGCAGAACAGATCAGCTAAATCTCCATTTATTGGCATCCACAAGTGCAAAATATCTATGTCCAACACTGGCAACTATCATATGCGATGTCGTCTAAATATCTCGCAAAAAACAAATAATAAACTAAAGCAAGGAAAAATACACACCGACAGGGCTACACACATCGCGTTGCTATAGTACAGCAACATCAGCTGCATCATCACCGGTAACAAAGAAGGCAGGAAGCTACGCGTGACTGCGATTAGTTGATCTGTTAATTCTTGATTTGTCCCTACTTAATTACTCCTAAGTACCTTGCTTGCGACTTGCTTGCCGCTTATACTAGTACTAGCTAATCTTTTTGGGGTTGCGGTAACTTGTCGAAAATGCGGATTTATTTCCACATTTGAGAGATACTATTATAGGCTGAATTTTAATGCCACGATTTTTGGCATCCTCTCACTTGTGCTCTGAGAGAGTGAGATCACCAGCTAAACACGACCTTAGTCCCTATTTTTTAGAAGTTCAAAGGAGAGCATCTCACTTTTTTATTCTTTTTTAAAACACATATATAAAAAGTCGCACATAAGTTATATAGGTAAAAGTAGGAGGACAAAAACAACATCACACTTTCTCCACGAGGAAGAGAGCAACAACAGAAAACAACACAGCCACTCACAAACAACACAACAATATTGGGTACAAATGTTTAGAAAGCGGTTTAAAGAAATTATAATTCAGTTTTTTTTATTGTTTGATGACATGTCTGTCAGGGGACAAAATAGAGGGTGGCGGTGGCAATGTGGGTAACTCTCTCATATTGTGGGAGGGTAAAACATCTTATTAGGCATTCCCTCCGTCTCATAATAAGTGATATTTTTTACTTTTAAAATCAACATTTAACCGTTCGTCGTATCAAAAAATTTGTGAAATAAAAAAAAACATGACAATGTCAAAGTACTTCTAATAATGAAGCATATCACAATAAAATGAATAATATTTTCACAAATTTTTTAAATAAAACGAATGGCCAAAGGTAAATGTTTAAATCTCTAAAAAACACTTATTTTAGGACAGAGTGAGTATAAATTTTAGATGGGGTGGAGGAAATTATGTGTTTATAATAAATTGAAAAATCTAATTATTTCAAATAAGAAACCGGGTGTATCAAACACATATGGTTTCTAGTAAAATTTTTCTGGTGTCACATTACTATGCTCCCTCCGGTCAAAAAAAAATGTTTATGACAATGTTTTAGTCAAAAATTAGAAATATAAACTAGAAATAACTTTTAGCATGTTAAGTTTAGAAATTATGAAAATCATATGATTAGATTTGTATTATGATATAATACTTTCATAAAAGTATAACCTTTTTTTTTTAACCGAAGGAGTAAGCCGGTGCTGCCTTCGCCGATCCACCAAGTCAGGTAGCCTGCCGTATCTTAAGATCTGCTTTGCAAAAAGTAATGCATGTTACGTGCACTCCAACAAGTAGGTATGACCAAGTACATTCCAGTACTCGTCACTTCGTAATAGACTGATGATTTTTTTATTTAACACTTTTTCGGATTAACTGATTCATCAATTTTTAAATCTTCTCAACTCAGCCGTAGCTGTTTCAGTCCAATTAAGCACGCACGAGCTGGTCCCACAACGGACCCACAAGACAGTGACCGATGATAGGTCCGCGTGTCCGATCGGTTGGTGGCCGCCTCGATGATGTTTAAAAAACCAGAGGCGTTTAGTCGGTCAGCTTTCTCTCCCAAATCAGACTCGTTCCCGTTTCTCCGGCGAGCGCCTGGAGCAGAGAACCCGGGGGGGAAGGGGAGGTCATGGCTTCCGCTGCCTCGGGGTCGGGGCTAGGAGGACGAGGGATCCTCCTCCCGGCTGTGGTGGCGGTGGTTGCATTGCTAGTCGGGGCGGAGCCGGCGGCGGCGTGCTACCCGCGCGTGTTCAGCTTCGGGGACTCGCTGGCGGACACGGGCAACTACGCCTTCTTCTACGGCAACAACTCCGAGCCCGCGCTCCGCCCGCCCTACGGCGAGACCTTCTTCCGTCGCGCCACCGGCCGCTTCTCCAACGGCCGCCTTGTGCTCGACTTCATCGGTGAGTGAGTCCACGGCCACCGTTCCACCGTCGACTGGTCGATCAATCACTCCAATTGTTGGGAGGTGGTGCTGGTACTAATCGGTGAATTGGGATTCGTTTGTGGTTTCAGCGGATACGATGGGCCTCCCGTTCGTGCGGCCGTACCTGAGCGGGCGGAAAGCGGAGGACTTCGCGTGCGGTGCCAACTTCGCGGTGGGCGGCGCCACGGCGCTCAGCCCGGACTTCTTCCGGGACAGGGGTTTTAACATCGGCGACCGCGTGCACCTCGACATGGAGATGAAGTGGTTCCGGCGCCTCCTCGACCTGCTCTGCCCCGACGACCTTGCAGGTGCGCTTCTCGATGGGTTCCCCCTTTGACCTGACCTTTTCAATTCTACGGATGTCGTAGAAAAGAAATGCTAGCGGTAGGTGAGCAAAAGCAGGCAGTTAATATCTTTTACTGTGCATGTAAACACCAGTTGGCTGTCATGTCATAGTCTGACGCTCCGCGCCGCGACACAATAGTCAATACAAACGTCACTGACATGTGGGCTTGTACAGTCTCTCCTCATCAGCGGATCACCGTCCCTAAGGTCTCCTTTGGAACGTGAAAAAATTTTGAATTTCCTTTTTTTTTTTAAATTAAATTAATTGTTACAAAATTTTTATTCAATTTTTATAAAAATTTTTCATTTCAAAGGAGGCTTAGAGGACCGATTTCATCTGTGCCATAGCACTTTACACCGACCAGCCAAATCCCACACCTGGGACAACGGACAGGCAAGCTGCTAATAGTAAAAATTAAATCAGAGATAATCCCCGGGTTAAAGGGTGCGGTGGAGGGTCGACACGGGACAGGTGTTCAGAAATGTAAGCTTTACAAATTATGAGTGCCTTGCATTGACAAAGAGAGGAGCCATGGCAAGCTGTAAGGTTCATTTTGAACTACATTTATTGGGAAAAAAAAAACGAAAACAATATTCCCATAGCGAAGAAATGACCTACCTCCGTCACAAAAAAAAGAAAGTAATTTTATGATTCAAATTTCACTCACAAAACCTATCATTTCGACTTACAAGAAAATTCTATCACTATATTTTAAAAAAAAAACTTTGTGCACTCTACATTTTCATCTCTTCTTATATCTCGTGCCTAACTTACTTCGCGGGGCAGAGGACGACATTTGATGATTCTGGTTATAATTGGAAGTTTGGTGGCTTGGTGCTATCAATACTTGTACCAGTCGGTCCAGTCCTTGTCGAAAACTTCAACTGAAACCGTACCCACACAACGAATGTTTCAGCAGGAGGCGTGAGCGAATGTTCTGCTCATTAATTTCCTCTTTTAGCATTGCGGATTACTGGTCACCGCTACTTATCCGTTCCTTGAATGCGACAACTTAAAGGTCAGAAATGGGATATTTTATTGAATAGTAGAATTGTAGTCTCTGAAAGCAATGTCCTGAAACACGGTCATAAATCTGTTTCTTTTTAGTTCCAGTACTAGTCAACCTCATAACGTGCTCCGATATGAGATCAACTCACATCATCAAGAAGCATAATTACAGATAAATGGGGAACTGGATTCAACATATAGTTTCGCTCGAATTGCACAGGATTTCAATTATTCTGCTAACTGAAAAATGCTAATATGACAAATCTGAGTTTTACTGGAGCTAAAAATCAATGAATGGGGCACCCCAGTGCATGTCGCTCTCACTTATGCAGGTTTCAGGATGGGTCCAACCCCCTTTGGGTTGGAGCTGAAAATCAGTAGTAAAGTAAATTGATGTGAGCAAGCCGCAACCATGGAATTCTTTAGGCCGTGTTTAGAACCAGCAGAGATTATTATAATCTGGATTATAGAAGCAGTTTATATAATTTGATTTATAAACATAATTTGATAGACGTGTTTGTAATTTAGATTATAAAAACTATGTATTTAGTTTTTCTTGACTAATGACCTATTTACCCTTTGTTGTTGAAGAGCAGTGGCAACTTTTATAAAATTGTCTTTCATTAAGTATAATCATCTTTTAGGTAGAATGAGTTATTATAATTTGGGTTTTCAGTTTTTATAATCTAGAAAAAAAATGATGTGTTTAGAACTGTTAACATTAAATAATCCAGATTATAATAATCTGACTGATTCCAAACACGGTCTTAGTTCTGTCGAATCCTTGAGTGCTTGAGAATCCTTTTTATTTGCACAGGTTGCTCGGACATAATGAACGAATCCCTCTTCTTGGTTGGAGAAATTGGGGGCAATGACTACAACCTACCTCTTCTCTCCAGAGTGTCCATTGAGAAGATCCGCACCTTCACTCCTAGTGTTATTGCAAAAATTTCTTCAACAATCACTGTGAGCATTCGTATTGATGTAGCTGTAAACCTGTACTTTTGCTGATCCAAAAATTCGATATATACTAACGTAAATGAATTCCTTGCAGGAATTGATTAGGCTAGGAGCCAAGACTCTGGTGGTTCCAGGGAACCTTCCAATTGGGTGTGTCCCGAAATATCTGTTGATATTCAAGAGTGATAACAAGGAAGATTATGAGCCAGAGACAGGTTGCCTCAGGTGGATGAACGAGTTCTCACAGTACCATAACAAACTTCTCATGGAGGAGCTGGATAAGCTACGCAAGCTTCATCGTAATGTGACAATCATCTATGCTGATTACTATGGAGCTGCTATGGAAATTTTTGTTTCCCCTGAACGGTTTGGTGAGTTCAGATATTTACCTTTAGTTTGTATCATACTAGGAATTTATTTTGTAATTCACTTACGCAAAGCTCCAATGACATCTAGCAATTCATTTCTATTTTCAGAAAAAGAACAAAAGATTTTCTCATTCCTTCTCTGTCTAGTAAGCTTCTCACTACGTCATTCCTATTGACAGTAGGCTATGTATCAGTTCTTGCTTCTGCTTTTCACAGTAGAAACTGAAGCGAAATGAAAGGAGTTACATACTGTCTCTATTGAAGAAGAAATACAAAATGTCGCTGTGAGGGAAATACAGTTTGACTACATAACAGAATAATTGTTTAATTAGGTTTATAGTAAAACACAAGTTATCAAATTACATAGCATTAGCTTAGAGCTACTATTAGGTGTTATTATCGGCAACAGAATGTAAGTTGTTACAGAGGGTGATATCAGTTATTCCCTCCATTCTCATATTGAAATTGAACTAAATTTTTTGTCCCACTGACAACTATTTAAGAACAGAGGGAATAATCTTTATTGGTTGCCCTACATTGTTCTCATATTGTGTTATAAGACCAAAAGCAGTCCAAATTGAGATTCAGTTTCAGGTTCGATGAGCTAGCTGATTTCACTGGAAAAAAATCTACATGCCATAATAACTCAATGGCATAAGCACATAGTATAATTTAGAGAATTACTATTCCGTGCTGATGCGCTGGTTAACATTGTCATGGCTGTGGTTCAGGAATTGAGGAGCCCTTGGTGGCTTGCTGCGGTGGAGAAGGAACCTACGGTGTGTCCCTATCTGCAACCTGTGGATACGGGGATTACAAGGTGTGCGATAACCCAGACAAGTACGGATCATGGGACGGCTTCCATCCATCAGAAGCTGCTTACAAAGGCATTGCAATGGGGCTGCTACGCGGCACGTACACGCAGCCTTCAATTGGTTCCGTCACAAATTCATGCCCACAGCTTACTGAGCTCGGCTCTTCTGTCGAATACAAGGTCCTCTACGATCTATAAATTGAATTCTGTAACTATATACATTCAGCTGTTACTGTTATAGATATACCGTATACGTGTGATTAGCTATCATTCTTTTGGACGCAAACGTGCGGTTGAATGTGTAATGTTTGTAACGGTTTTTGCCTGATTACAGAACCGCGGTGCTGTACTGCACTTCACGGCTGTTGCCCAAGTGACCGGTTGGCTTTTGTTTTACCTTTTCTTTTTCTAGTTGTTCAGGTCTCACTCGTTGTTCTCACACTGCTATTCTTAATTTTTATCCCATTGTTTTTTATAGAGTTAATTTCTAACTTGTAAGCGTCCTCTCTTCTGTATAGTGCTAGAGCTAGCTGTTATGAGGAGACAGCACCGATTCTTTGCTCATCCTGGCGGGTACGCCGGAGATGTTACCGATACATCATTTTCATCTCTTGCAAATGCAACCATGTATAATGTATTCTTCCTAATAGTAATGCATCACAGAGAGAGTGAACAATGCAGCTGTGGCCTTCAGGCTTCTTGTTGTGTTTCAACTCTTCATTGCGTAATAAGCGTCTCAAGCGACAGCTTATCTTGCATTTTCATCATGTAATTAGCGTTATCCAGTTGTGGAAAGGCTTGCCGGCTAAAATCTAGCCGGCAAAGTGCTTTAGAATAGTAATATGTGGTTAAAGTTCTTACTTTAGAGGATGTACTACTATAGTGCCGTTACAAATTTGTAGCTAGTGACTGATAAAAAGAAAAAATTGTGGGTTTAACAAAAGAGAAAAATATCATGTCTGGGTACATTGTAGCACAAACAACAACAGTACCCTGATTAACAAATTCTACTAGGTGAATGCTTTAGCAGAGGAATTTTTTTTATTTGAACCGCTTCTCTCATTGTAAGCAAAAACTTGTGATGTCAACATATATTTTATTTCTAGGAAATGCATCGGGGTTTGATTATAAGGAAATAACTGATGTGTGAAATCCAATAATTAATTTGGTGTCGTTGCCTAGAGCCCCACATGCATTCTGGACGCTCGAGCATTACACTTTTGTGTGAAGACTTGCAAAATTTTCTAATTTCAATATCTGATCCTTGTGTGTCGACGTGAGACATGAGAGTGACCATCACGTTCTTTCAATGAAAAAGTACTCCACTATACAGATGTAGGTGCTCATGAACATAAACAGATCTATCTCTATGAATAGAAAGATGCGGCGGTTAACCTATCCTCAATAAACTTATACAATATACGGATCTAAAGAATCTTGAGATAATTAGCGAAGTCACCGTGGGCAGCTCATTATAACGTACTCCCTACTCACAAACTTCTATAGGAGACCGAGTCGCTAAATTTTGAGATAGATTGGCGAAGTCACCATAGGCAGCTCAATACCTATGGGCACATTGTCTGTGCTATTATAAATGACTCATCTATTGTTCATTAGTCATCAATATAACAAGTGTTATTTTATAATTCCAATGTTTTTCATTCCCTCTATTTTCTTATTTCATCTCTGTCTCACTCCTGTGGTTTTGCTTATTAAAAATTGCAATATAAGAGTTTCTCTATGTTTCTTATGCCAAAGCAACTTACATATGTTTAGCTATGATATTCTTTAATTTTTAATCTTAAATTCATTTTCATGTCTTTTGTGTGTTATTTTTTTAGATATTTTGTAAAGAAAGTTTAGCATGTCAAATCCTTTTTCACATATTAAATAAAAATTGGGCTACATATATTTATATCTAAATCTTTATCATATAAGTATAGAACCACATTAAATAAAAATAAATGATCAAAATTAACATGTATCGTTGGTGCAAGATTGAATTGTAGCTGTATATATATTTGCCAAAAAAAAACTGAAGAAAATCTTCATGGATTTTAAGTAATATCAGTGAATAATCTTCATGGATTTTAAGTAATATCAGTGAATATTATTTTAAGTAATATCAGTAAAGCACGTAAATTTAATCCTGCAGGATACAATAGAAAGAAACCCAATCTATACCATCTTGTCTTTTCACTATTTATAGACTTAGATTTTGTTTGGTTGCATGTATATATCACCTCATATATATCTTCAAAATCTGATTTTTCAATGTATGTACATGAATTGCTCAACAATAGAGAAAACTATCATTTAGATTATTGACAAGGAATAAATGTATTTATTCTATGGTGTTTTAGTGAGCATTCAAATCTTTCTTCATCTAAAAACACGCCTAGCACTTATTAGTTTAATATCTACGGGATATACACATTTATTTGTGAATTAATACTTACTGTATATACCATATAGAAGAATATCTATTTTGGAAATGCTACACATGAGAAGAATATTGATATTCCGAATGCTATATAAAGGGGGTTACACAACAAAGCGAGTCACCCGAAGAACATGACTGGAATCTCAGAATAGTCTCAGCATTCAGAAATGGGGAGTCTTCGGTGCTTATCCGCCCTCTTCATCTCCCTAGTTCTGCTCAACTCTCCGGCGGTGCAGTGCGGCTGCTACAAGCGCATCTTCAGCTTCGGCGACTCCGTCATCGACACCGGCAACTTCGTATACGCCATTGGCACTGGCCAGTCCGCGTTGAAGGAGCCACCGTTTGGCATGACCTTCTTCAACCGCCCCGCCGGCCGCGTCTCCGACGGCCGTGTGATCGTCGATTTCTACGGTGAGTGCTCTGTTTAACAAGCATCACGTACTCACTGTCTTCACCATTCACCAACGTGCAATATTGTTCCTTCAGCACAAGCGTTCCAGCTGCCACTGGTGCCACCTAGCCTGCCGGAGCAGAACACGGGACAGTTCCCAACCGGCGCCAACTTCGCCGTGTTTGCCTCCACGGCGCTGCCCGGGAGTTACTTCCAGAAGTGGAACCACAGCCTACCGACGGGATGGAACTTGGGCGGGCAGATGGACTGGTTCAAGCAAATGCTTCAACGGATAGCTCCCAACGATGGTAAGTAATTATACATTTCCACATATAAGTTTACCATTTCTGTGCTGATCAATCGATTATCCAATACACGATATTCTCGCTCTGGCAGGTGACAGGAGGCAAATCCTAGGCGAGTCCTTAATCGTACTGGGCGAGATCGGTGGCAACGAGTACAACTTCTGGTTCGGTGCCCGTAGACCTCGCGAACAAGCCGACCAGTTCATCCCGGACGTCGTCGGATGCATCGGCAGTTTTGCCCAGGTGGCTAGATGCATGCCAATCATCGTTGTCAACATCGTCGCCATCGTCACCAATTGATGGATTTTAACAAAAGCGCGTTCGTTTTTCAGGAGCTGATCGATCTCGGCGCGAAGGCGATCGTGATCCCGAACAACTTCCCCATCGGATGCGTACCGTCTTACCTGAGCGCGTTCGGCGGCCCGGAGGAGGCGCGCGACGAGCACCAGTGCCTCCGCTGGTTCAACGACTTCTCGCAACGACACAACGCGGCGCTGCGCGGCGAGGTCGACCGGCTCAGGGCGAGGAACCCGGGCGTGAAGCTCGTCTACGCCGACTACTACGGCGCCGCCATGGAGTTCGTCAAGACACCGAGAAGGTTCGGCATCGGCGACCCCCTGGTCGCCTGTTGCGGCGGCGACAACCAGTACCACACCAACGACGGCTGCAACAGGACGACCAGGCTCTGGGGCGACCCCGCCAACTTCGCCAGCTGGGACGGCATGCACATGACGGAGAAGGCGTACGAGGTCATCGCTCAGGGGGTGCTCAACGGGCCGTTCGCCGACCCGCCGGTGCTGAGTACTTGCTAGGGACGCGATGTTTGTTGCGCGTTTGCCATTCTTGAAACATGTAAAGTCCGATGAAATTATAGAAGAAATAAATGTTATTGACATCCTGCTCAATACAATTTCACAATATCACATACCTAAGTTTCTTTTGCTCTCTCTTATATCTTTATTTTTTATTTTTTTAATATAAAACTAGATGTTGTACAAGAGCAACTAGCATAGCCAATGAAAAAAAAAAAATCATCAGAATCAGCTCCATTGTATAACTTGATTATTATTCAATCCAATGCACATTTACGTAAGGATTTAGAAATTTCATCGGATCAGCTTTCCATGCTTTGGATCAGCTCACGAAACACGGTCCGTTTAGACATCACGGGGTGAACCTCGAGGATGCAAGCCCACCATGCACCCGCCAGTCCGCCACTGCCTGCATGTGCACGCTGGCTGACCACCTCGTCGCGCTCTCCGTCGCCCATGCGCTCCCTTGGGGTAGCAGCTGCACGGCCACCTCATGAAAGCCGCCTTCTCCCACAGCTGCTCGGGAACCACCTCCTCACCTTCTACTCCCGCTGCACCATCCCCGGCCTCCCCCAGCGCGCCTTCCTCGACCTCCCCCCGCCACCGTCACCCGCCGCATGGTCCTCCCTCATCTCCTCCTCCTCTCAGAACGGCCTCCCCGTGGACGCATTCGACGCTTTCCGCAGCATGCTCGCAGCGGGCGTCTCTGCCATAGACCGCTCCATCCCCTCGGCTGCGAAGATCGTGGCCACTGTCGAGACTTTGTTATGCACGCCACTCTGTCCGCATGTGCTCCATAGTCCATGGCCTCGCTGCTATGACTTGTAGGAGGGCCGGCCGACTTGGGGAGGAGCATGATTTAAAGTTTGAACATCCGCCGGCTCCTATGCCTTGCAAACAACAGCCTGAGTGTTTTCAATTGCTAGCTGCTTGATGGTGATGTTTTTACACATGCAGTTCTCGAGAAAGAAATTGTGTAAATTGTGTATGACACTTTATAGCGCTACCACAAATTGACGCAAAAAAAAAAAAACATAATCATTAGCGACATTTCATAAAAAATCATTGCTAATGATATATTAGAGACGCGGAATTAAAAATCGTCGCTGATGTGGGTACATCAGAGACACGAATTTAACAGTCGTCATTGATGTAGTTACATCACAGACACGAATTTAACTGATATAGTTACATCACAGACACGAATTTAACGACTGTCTTTAATGTGAGTATATCAGAGACGCAAGTTTAACAACCATCGTTGACATAATACATTAAAAACGTGGTTTTTTAAACTATCGCTGATATAATCCTATTAATGGATTTTAAAACCCGTCGCTGATATATTAACATGAGAGATGGGTTCTGAGACCCGTCTGTCTCTGATGATATCGACTGAAATATATCATCGCACACCTCCTGCCTTACCTGTTCACATCCACACATCTGATTTCTCCTCTCTTCTCTCACGACGCTGGGTCGCGCCGCCGACGCTCTTCACACCTCGCGTCGCGCCGCTGCCTTCGACGAGATCCATCCCGGCATGCTCTCACCCATCCCGCCGCCCGTGACCCCTCAAGCGCTGCGTTCGCAACCATCTCGCACGGTCCCTCATGCACTGGGTTCTCTAGCGCCGGCACAGCATCGCCGCGAGCGGTCTCCTCGCCTTTGCGCCCCGCACGCACGTCTCCTGATGGCCACCTCTCACAGATCTGCCGGAAGGTGATGGTGCTATGGAACGACCGAACGAGAGGCAGTGCAGGGAGGGGGCATCCCTCACGGCGAGGCATCATTCACGGCAAAGGCGCTGCCCACAATCTGTGCCAACCATGTGGTATTTCCTTTTTTTTATTCCTCGTAGATTGTTGCAGATTGTGATTGCTGTGTGACGTGCAGTGCTCTCGACCAGAGATGCAGGAGGTAGGGTCAAGTTGTGAGGAGGCAGCTGCACATTTTTTTATTGCAACTACTCCATATCATCACCATTCTTTGTCACTTAACTGATTTCTGTTCCAAGTAATTCATACTATACTGATGAGTTTAATAGGTACCATCACAAATTTGTTCAATTGACATGTCCTATATTTTTCAGGCTCCTTATATGGAATCCTCGTTGGGTGTCATCCATGTATTCCTCTATTTATGTTGGCTCCTCTGTTTATGAACCCACTGGAAGATATGACTAAACCAATAGCTCCAGTGCTAGCTTGTAGTATAAGTAGGGAGAATTATATAGATTTGTGATATATTTGTATCTGTGAAATAGTTCCAATCCTTGTTCTTATTCTTCTTTCATTGATCAACTATATAAATTTTTCTTTATCCAGGATGCTGTTATAAGAATGGAGAGAAAATTTTATCAGCGGGAAAAGTGCATTAACCTGTGAAAGTGAAGGTAATTTGTTTTTTGGCTCTGTATGTATTAGTCTACCGGAGGTTTCGCAAGTAGATACTGATTTGCAATTTGTTATCACTGACAAACTACTATTGTTCTGCAGGCTACTTGATTTCAATGCCTACTACCTACACACCTGTAATTTACATTAACGTTTGTGCTGCATCTATATATTTTCTTTTTTGTATGGAACTTCAACTTATATTCAGAAACCTTCAACCTTCTACCTTTCTGGTTTTTAATTATAATGGAAAAGAGACATCGATCAGCGGAGCTATTAGCCTGTTCTATGATCAATCGTATGTATAATTAGTTTTGTGAAAGTTCAGGTAGTTGTTATTTCTTCTAATTAACTAAGTTCAGGTATAGTTGATTATCTTGAATCTTGAGTTCTATCTAATTCGTGCACTTTTTTAAATGGTGGCCATGATCTGCAAATTTTTTTGTAGCTTCTTATTTCTCTTTTCCAAATTACCTGTATTTATTAATTGGTTTCTTGTTATTCTGCAGGCATCTATCCAGATATATCCATGTCAGAACATGAGTACTGGTCTTCACTTGCACCTCTCCTTTGAGTATGTAAATCTGGATAGAGAGCTAAGAATGGATCCGATCCCTGTAATCTTTTGAAACAGGGAGCAATGGTCTGGAAGATGCATAAAAACTTGTTCATGATTCATCCCTGCTGTCAGATTAATTTTAGTTAACTCTAGGTAAGATGCATTCCGAACTTGCCTATGGCATTTGTGTTTCTGTTTTTGTTTGTGGGTCCAATTTTGATCGAGCTTTATTTGTGGTTTAACTGTATATCTATAATTATTTTTGCTTCTTTTCTACTGTCAGGTTCTTGGTCCAGAAACTGGTTGGCAACCAATGCCACTTAACAGATATCATCAGATCTGCTGCAGTGAGGGAATCCTACAGGAAGGCAAAATTACAGTAAAGGGGTGCCTTGAAGGCTCCATAACAATATAGTGTGCAATAGCAATTTGTTTGCTCAAATATGTCTGATGTGCCTGCGGATTATAGTGATATTAGTATGTGGAAATAGCTCTGTTTTTGCTCAAATAATTTTGCATGGTCAAATATTGTACAGAAAACCAACCTGGATCCATAGCTTGTTTCTATATATGTGATTTGTTAACAGTTTTATTGAAAAGATATTGTAAAGTATTGATTTGTGACTGATCAAATAATGTAGAGTATTTTTTTTAATTTTTGTATTTATTATTAGAGACGGGTAATATAATGCATGCTTCTAATGATTTCACATTGGCAACGGGCTTTTAAATCTATGTCTCTAAAGACTTCACATCAGCGATAGGGTTTTAAATCTGCGTCTCTAATGACTTCACATCAACGATGAGTTTTTAAATTCGCGTCTCTAATGACTTTACATCAGTGACGGGTTATTAAATTCGTGTCACTAATGATTTCACATCGACGAGCTATTTAAACCGTGTCACTAATGACTCAACTGGCTTTTTAATTCACTAATGAGTTACATCAGTGACGGTTGTTTCTTCGTCTCTAATGACTTCGCATCAGTGATATAAATTTAGCGACGGTTGCTACTCCATCTCTAATGACCATTTTTGAGGCAGTGTAGTTTGAGTAGCGGGGTCATGAGCTCGACAGAGTGGGAGCTAGCCATCCTGAGTTCAATTCCCGCTTGCCGCATCTCTGATAGTGTGGGATGGGCCGGTTGGAGCTTGAACTCCAGTCCCTTTGTCGTGTTTGATTTGTGCAAATGGTCACTAAAAAATATTGTGACCAGAGTAGATTACTGAAGTACTACCTCTGTTTTAAAATATAAGTATTTTTTAAGTTTAAATAAAGTCAAACTATTTTAATTTCTACTAATAATATCTAAAAAATTATATAATTTTTAATATAAAAATACAATTTTTATGAAAACTTATTTTATAATAAATTTAAAAATATAATTTTTATATAATAAAATATTATTAATTATATATTATTAGTAGTTAAAGTGATCAAAGTTTAACTTTATTTTAGAACAGAGGAAGGAAGAAGAAATCGAAAACACAATGACCTCTGCCCATCCTCTCATTGGTCCATGTACTTGCTCAACAGTAAAACAGACAGGCCGAACCCGAAAGTGAAAGCATAATGTCCTTTACCCAAAGCTCCAGAAATCTCTGCTACGAAGAATCTGCCGCTGTCCAGTGACAACGACTCCGCACATGCCGTTCCTCTCAGGGGACTAACAAACTGACAACTGAAACACCTGCCAGTTCCGTCCCATTCGTTGCTAGTACAACGTACAAACAAGGTAGAAAGGCGTAGAAAGGCCGAGCTATTAAGGGCTAGGAGTCCACAAGCAATCGATCCAAAGGACAGCAAATCTATGTCACGCTATAACCTGGCTGCTCAGGCCGTTGTCCCATGTACGCACAACATATGAGTCTCTCATGAGTGCGACGTGCATGGGTGAAAAGCTTTTTTAACACTGCCGCTAGGATCCATTGGGTCATGGTCACGGTCATGGCAATCGTGTTGAGACTTGGGACTTGGGAGGTGAAAAGGTGATGCATGGTGCTAACAGCATTGTTCAGATACTTTGTTATGTTAGCCCAGGGCTTCCACAGGGCATTGCGGTGTTTATGTATCCACGGTGCCGTGGTGCCAGCCCTGGGATCGACGGCTACATGGCATCCGGTCCCTTGATTGCATGCATCAGTTTTTGGTGCTCTCCACACACGCTCATCAAGAAATACTGGCCGCCCAATGTGCCATCGCACTATCGCGCACCACATACCAAGAGCTTCGTTCAGAAAACCTACGTACCTGCTGCTCCTCTGCTCTTCTGCAACCTGCTCCTTCCAGTTCAAGCCCCAAACACTCACCAGCTAGGTGTTAAACATGAGGATGCTGCCGGGGGACCATTCCTCCGCCTCCTCCTCCTCGCAGCTGGCGCTCGCCGCGTGGTGGTCTCTCGTGCTTGTCCTGGTGGGCAGCGGCTCGCCGGCGGTGGGCTGCTACACGCGCATCTTCAGCTTCGGCGACTCGCTCACGGACACCGGCAACTACGTCCGCCTGACGGCCAGGAGCCCCAGCCTCTACGGCGCGCCGCCGTACGGGAGGACGTTCTTCGGCCGCCCCACGGGCCGCGCCAGCGACGGCCGACTCGTCATCGACTTCATCGGTGAGCAAGCTGCCTGCATTTGTGTCTGTCTGAGCGTTTTCGCTTGCTTGCTCTCTGTGTTTGGCAAATTGGCGTGGCGTGGTGCTGCGTCCACTCGCGCTTCACTTCCATGAGCCGAGCGGTTGCGCGTTGCTCGACGCCGGGTGTTTCTGCTTCAGACGTCCGTTTCCTGTCCAAAGGTTGCGTCGGTGTCGATCCGAGAAGGCTATTATTCTCCAAGAGGGTGACATGAGTGGCCATTTTGCAAACGGCCGAAACGAGCGACACTTCTTTTCTTTTGATAAAAGAAAGAGAAGCGATGTTTTTTACATTTTTTTTCACTGAATCCTGGCACCGTTTGGTAAATTCATAAACTTCAAAATTTTCTGGATTTCGTCAGTAATCTCACCGGAGAAAGGACCAACAAAAGCAGTGTTCTTTGTGACTGAAGTTGCTTACCAATACCTCTTCGATTTTAAAATATTGACACTGTTAATTTTTAACATCAATTTTTATGAGTCTACTAAGTAACCAGTGCAAAAGCATAATCACCTTTTGAGCCGGTAACGGAAAGTGACCAGTCCAAGATTTAATTCTTCCTCTAACAGTTAGGAGTACGAACCAAACGCCCAGAACAGCACGCTTTGTTCGTGCGTACCATCCCAGTTCAGTCAATTGCTTTACCAAGACGAGTGTGTGGCCCCTGCTGCAAGTGACGACTCCTCTTCAGGTACACGAGCTGTCTGTGTACAGTTAGTGGCGCGCTTTGATTAGGCGTGGCGGCGGCCATGGTCCTTGAACAGTGCAAGTTTAGCACAGTGAATTCAGAGGCCGTCCCTTCATCTAGAGTGACAGTAGCAAGTCTCAGGTCACACATGATCTTCCCATGCACAGAGAAAAGAAGAACACACTTCGAGTGCAGATCATGCTTCTTGCCAAGATGCTCATGCATGCCATCAGAATCATGGCGTATTTGCAACTTGCACTGTGTTGCGTTGCAAAAGCCAGTGACCCCTGCCGCTTACCTCTAGAGTACACTGGGACATTCCCAAAACGGCAGCACGGAGAGTGAGGAATCCCGTGATTACCTCCCTTTTTGTTGCCTCACAGCTCGTGCCTCTCGCGCGCTTTGAAGCTGTAGCAGTCACCGAAAGTACTCCAGTGTAGGAGTATGTAGCATCGTGCAAAGAAGCCATGATCGTCTTCACGCACTCGACGTACAAACTAGCGATGATTCAGCGCTGATGCGCTACGTGTCCGCATCGCAGCGCAGGAGTTCGGGCTGGCGAACGTGACGGCGATCCAGGCGGGCACGGAGCCCGTGGACTTCCAGCGCGGCGCCAACTTCGCCATCATCTCGGCCACGGCCAACAACGGGTCCTTCTTCGCGGGCAACGGGATGGACATCCGGCCGTACTCACTGGACACGCAGATGCTGTGGTTCCGGGCCCACCTGCGCGCCCAGCAGCAGCAGCAGCAGCCGAACGGCGGCGACGTGCTGGGCGGCGCGCTGGTGGCGCTGGGCGAGATCGGCGGGAACGACTACAACTTCGCGTTCTCGCGCGGGGTGCCGCGCGAGAAGGTGCGCTCGTTCGTGCCCGCCGTGGTCGACAAGCTCGTCGCGATGGGCGCCCGGGCGTTCGTCGTGCCAGGGAACCTGCCGTTCGGGTGCGCGCCGCTCTACCTGCGCCGGTTCCGCGCCGCGGGCGCCGCGTGGGACTACGACCCTAAGACGGGGTGCCTGGCCTGGTTCAACAGGTTCGCCGAGTACCACAACCGGCTGCTCATAGCCCGGCTCGACGCGATCCGGCGCCGCCACCCCGACGTCACCATCGTCTACGCCGACTGGTACGGCGCCATGATGAGCATCTTCCAGGACCCTGTGAAACTAGGTACGGATTATACTCCTTTATTAACACTCTTCACTACTGATGACTCGCACGTAAGTTTGCGTGCGTCGCCGGGCTGCTTGCCAATACGCCATTGCCGTGTGCCCGTGTCGAGCATGGCGGCGCGCGCGCTTCTCTCTTGCTTTCTCTCCTTTAGGCGCTGTTCGCTGGGACGGAGACGTTGCACCGGTCAGCATTGCGCTTTTTGTCAATTTGTTTCGGTACTACAACAAGTAGCCCCCTGTTGCGTTGGAAGCTCTGTCAGGCAAAGGACAGCGGTTACACTAGCCATGGGAGTTGGACAGGTGCGGCCACCAACAGCAACAGCCAACACAGCGGCACGTCGTACATTAGGCATTTAGGCCTTAATTTGGACCCCTTCAAGGAGCCACGGGTTCACGTGCAAGTGTGCAACAAGAGTCCATGTCTGTTCTCCACGACCAACCGGTTCAGAGTCTTGGGCTTCCAAGACTTCGATCTGTTGTTACTTCAGCTCAAATCTTAACAAACTTCACTCAGCCCACAGGTCAAGCCCCAACAAAGTGGCTGGCGGCTTATGAATGAAACGGGTTGATTGCTCTGTGCAGGGATCACGAACGCGCTGCAGTCCTGCTGCGGGAACGCCACGGCACCGTGCGGCAGCCCCGGGTGCAGCGTATGCGCCGACGCGTCGACGTACGGGTCGTGGGACGGCACGCACCCGACGGAGGCGGTGTACAAGGTGATCGCCGACGGCGTGCTGCACGGGCCGTACGCGTCCCCTGTTCCTCTCGCCGCGACCTGCCTTCCGAGCTGACGGCGTCTGGTTCGCGTGCTGATGGATGGCTGGGGGCGTAGAAGAAGAAACATCCGTTCTTTCAAGCGGTGGAATGGTAGCTGCTGGACTGTGTACATACTGCTGCCCGGTAAGAAGGGTGATGTAATTACGATTCGGTATAGGAATGACCCGTAAAGCTAATCTCCGGTGATGAACGACAACGACTGATACTGAACTCAGCATTGGCTTCGTACGAAGTACATTGCGATCGGTGTTTTCGTGAACAGTTGCGCGCTCTTGGATAAGTCTACTACACCCTCTTAACTATAACTATAATGTTAATTTACATCACCTTTCAACTATAAAACAAATATTTTACACTTTAAATTATCTAAAACCATCTAAATGACCCTCAATGATTTTGTTTACATGACAGTACACGTGGACACAAATCGCATCAATGTTGTGTATTAGACTAAAAGAAATAGATATCAGTCATATAATAAGAACCATTTAAATATTTTTTGCATATTTTATTTTTTCACTGAGAAAAATAACTTATTATGTTATTATGTCATGGGAAGATAAGCCAAATATTCAGATAGAGATGCATGCTTTAGATTTATATTATGAAGAAGATGATGAACAAATATTTTTAAGACTAAGTGTGATGTGAGCAAATAAATGAGGTGCTAAAAAATGATATAGTGCCATGTTATTGACTATGTGTACTGTCAAATAGGCAAAATCACTTTTAACCCATTTTAAAGAGTCATCTAAATAGTTTTAATAATTTGGGTATAAAATAACAGTTGAGGGACACAGCTTCTCTCCTAATCTTTCCTCCCATGCCTCATCCCGACAGCTGTCACCTTCTTATTGGTTTCTTTTTTTTTTCTAGTGGACCCAGCTCAAACAGATCTTAATCAGAATCGAAAGGGAGCGTCAGCCGTTGTTGCATTACAGGAATGGAACGCCATCGTCGCGTCCGTGATTGCCCATGGCGTGCCGCTGCCGTTGGCCACGAGGAGCTACCCCTGTTGCCTGCATGCTTGGCCACGGAGAATCGCCGCGGTCGCGTCCATGCTCGGCAACGGCAAGCCGCCGCCGTCACCCGCGTGCTTGGATTACGGTGAGCCGCCCCCGTAACCGTCGTGCGCGGCACGGAGAGCCGCTGTCGTCCCGTCCGTGCTCGGCCACTGCGAACCGCCGTCGTCGCCTGTGTGCTAGGCCACGGTGAGGCGCCCCTGTCGCCCGCGTGCTCGGCCACGGCGTGCCGTCCCCGTCGCATCCATGCTCGGCCACGGCGAGCCGCCGTCGTGACTCGCGTGCGTGGCCACGGCTAGTGGCCCCCGTCGCCTAGGTGCGCGGCCTCGGAGAGCCGTCGCGCAGTTGCATCTGTGCTCGGCCACGGCCAGCCGCCGCCGTAGCCAGCGGCTGCTTCTCTCGGCGGCTTTGGTAGTTTGTCCGCTGGGTGGCCGAGCTCCGGCGACTGCTCCATGGGATGGTCCGTGGATCCCGTTCCGACGCCTGCTCGTCGATCGTCGCTTGAGCTCCGGTGGCTGCTTCTTGGGATGGCCCGTGGATTTGGTTCTAGCATCTGGTCCCCGCTCGCCGCTCGGTGGCTGAGTTTGAAGGTGCTCTGATTTGTTGGTGACCAAGACTGCGATTTGATGCTGCTGAGCTGCTTTGTTTTTTTTTTTTCTAACCCCATGCAGGACCCACATACATAACGGAGGAGAGAATGGAGGGGAACGGCGCTGCATGGGAGGATGCATGGGAAGCACGGATTGGGAGGAGGGAAGCTGCATCCATAGTTGAGGGGATGAAGTGTGCTAAATTCAATAATTATCCCCTCATGAATTCAAGCATGCGTCAATCTAGCTTCTTCACTGTGACAGCGTTTAGCAGCCTCTTATATTTTGTTCACATTCCTCCCGTCGCTACCACAATTTCATAAAATGTTAAAAACCGGTTTAATTATGACTCTCTCTATCCTTAATTATTTATATCCTAGAGTTCACAAATTTTTATTTTCGCTTATCAATACATTTTTTTTATTTTTAATATACCTTTATCCCTATCTCTCTTCTCCTCATTTTCAGCGTATCACACTTTTTTTCACCGTTAACCACAACTAAATATAAAAGGAGTACTATTTTGGTGAAACCTATTAAAATTGGTTATTAAAACTGATCCATTTTTTATATAATAAAACCAAACTGTTGTTTTACAGAAAAATATTCATCGATCGGTTTGACTGATCTGTTTACAATTTTTTAAACCCTAGTCCCTGTTCGATACACTATGAATTGACTTCCAATTTGGCCTAAAGCCGTAGCGAAAAGCCACATGGGGACCTTGCAAGTTGCATGCTTGCAGCTCCACAGTTGCACGCACTAATAGTGTTGTTAGTATATTTTTTGTTGGGAAGAAAAAGAATATGCAAACTCTTCAGCATCACTAGAAAAAAAAAGTTTACAAATGGTATGTGATGTCAGCCT